>JADBJO010003729.1:0-12967 GCA_016801955.1 Conus betulinus
GAGAAGTGAGAGTAAGCGCCGAGCTCGTGGCTCCTTGTTTCTGTTTCGCTTTACCTGTCTTCCTTCATAGTCTCACCAAGGTCATCGGTTGAAAGAGAGGCAGACACAAGATTTTGTGTGTATGCCCGTTTTATTAGCCTGCAGGTGAGCGACAAGCTCAAGTACTCCGCCAGATACGGCGGGGAAGCGGTGGCATGAGTCTGGGAACAGGCCGGATCCGCACAACTGTACACAAAGGCCAAACCAAGAGCACGGAGTGATGCTTCCCAAAGTTGGGAGAAAATTTCCGTGTGTGCAAGCGGTGGTGCATTGCTATCACTACACGCGACCATACACGCGGAGTTGGGGACTGTATGGTGGATGGAGTCAGAATAATGTTAACTCGAGGGAAAAATCCACCTGTTAACCGACATTCGAACCCGTACGCAACTGCAGAATTCACGAGTCCGGGCGCTCTACCCAACTGAGCTATTCCCGCCACCCCCTCCCCTATCTCGAATGGATGTATTTCATTCTCTCGAAATCCATTGGTGATGAGTTGTTTGTTTTCGTTGTTTGTTGGCTCGCTTGCTTGTTTGTGTGATTGTTTGATTGCGTGTTGCTTTGTTGTGTCAGCTTTACTTTCGTTTTTCGCTTTGAATTTTCACGTTCTATTGCGGTGAATGTATTTCACCACTAAGATCACTGTGGTGACGGTTATTCGCTGTTTGTTTGTTGCTCGCTTGCTTGCTTCAGTTCAATTCAATTCAATTCAAATCGACTTTATTGTCCATCGGAAATTTTTTCTTCTACTCCAAATCATTTCGCAAGTACATAAGACATTACAAAAGACAGTATACATCGTTGCATTTAAAGCCTGTGTTAGTATCTGTATATATCAGCACTCACACACACCCTCCCTCACCCCACCCCCACCCCACCAAACCACACACCCCGCCTGCACACACACACACACACACACACCAACAACACACACACACAACACACCAACACACAAACACACACACCACACACACACCCACACCACACACCACACACACACACACACCACACACACCACACACACACCCACACACACACACACCACACACAACACACACACACGCGCGCGCGCGCGTGCGTCGCGCGCGCATTCACTCCTAAAATAAACATTTAAATCCATAAGACATAAAAACATTACATTAGATTACAAAAACAATACATAAAAACACAAACTCACTCGCACCAATACCCAAACACTAAAAACACACACACACACACACACACACACACACACACACATACACACACACACATAACCACCACACACACACACACAACACACACACAACACAAATGCGTTGTTTGATTGTTTGTATAGTTTCGTTTTTTTGTTGGGACAGCCTGCACTCATCAGAAGCTGAACTGAAGTAGGTCCGGAGTCGGTCATGATGCTACCCTCACAGCTCGTGTGTTACAAGCCGGTGTTCTCCTCCACGTGGTTCATGCAGTGTTCGGTCCTGCAACACTAGAACCATCGTTGATGGACGAAACAAAGGGAGGTTAATGGCAAATCACTAGGGCAATATAGGTCACAGTGAAGCATTGATCCGTGAGCCGAATGTGATGAAAAGCAGTTCAGGTTGGCGATTGAATTATGAATAGGTTTCGGAACCGAGATACATAGATCGACAGGGGTAGTGTGTGTGTGTGTGTGTGTGTGTCGTGTGTGTGTGTGTGTGGTGTGTGTGTGTGTGTGTGTGTGTGGTGTGTGTGTGTGTTGTAGGAGATGAGAGAGAGAGAGTTAGTTCAAATGCAGATTTCGAACCTTTGCATAGAGTGTGAGGGGTGCGGTGTGTGTGTGAGAAAGAAAGTGAAAGTGGGGAGGTGGAGTGTGTGTGGTGAGAGAACAGTGCGTGAGAGAGACGTGAGGGGAGTGTGGTGTGAATGTGTGTGTGTGTGTTATGTGTGTTGTGGTGTGTGTGTGTTGTGTGTGTGTGTGTGTTGTGTGTGTGCGTGGTGCGGCGTGCAGGAGTGTGTGTGTGCGTGTGTGTGTGTGTGTGAGTGTTGTGTGTGTGTTGTGTGTGTTTGTGGTGTGTGTGTGCATGTGTGTGTGTGTTGTGTTGTGTGTGTGTGTGTGTGTGCGTGTGTGTGTGTGAGGTGTGGTGTTGTGTGAGAGCGGAGGCGAGCGCGCGCGAGCGTGCGTGAGTGCGTGTGTTTGTTTGTGTGTGTGTGTGTGTTTTTGTGTGTTTCAGAGTGTGGTGTGTTTGTATGTGAGGGTGTAGGTTGTGTGGTGTGCGTGTGTGTGTGTGTGTGGGTGTGTGTGTGTGGGGTGTGTGGGTGTGTGTGTGTGTGTGTGTGTCTGACGAGAGAGTTAGTGAGATGGACGTTCACCATCAGCCATGCAGAAGAGAGTGAGACAATGAGATCTGCTGCTGGTGTTTTTATATTTGGAAACCTATGAGTGCTCAGTGTGTGTGCACAAACAGACCAAATCCCGTGTGTTGTGTCAGCCATGACGGCAGTGTCAGCGCTGATCATGAAATGACGTTTCCATTCCACGTGTTTCACGAAGCATTGATCAAGGTTCAAGCAGGAAGAAACTATTCAACAATGAGATCTGCTGTGGTTTCATGAAGCTTTTAATCAAGGGAGCAAAGATCTATTCCACTGGTTTCATGAAGCTTTTACAAGGTCAGAAGTGTCAGCAATCGATCTATTCCACGTGGTTTCATGAAGCTTTTAATCAAGGCAGCAAGGATCATGTCCTTGTGACGTGAGAAGTCACATGCCAATGACGTTTCCCAGGGGTCACCATCCAAGCAAGGGGCATCACAACCACGTGGTTTCATGAAGCTTTTGATTCAATTACACCACAAGGGTCATGACTTGGGAGTGGTGGTGGTGGTCAATGACACCCCAGTGTCTGTCTGCCACCACCACTGCCACACACACCCCGCCTCTGTCCGTGGTTGGTGGTGGTGTGTCGTGTCTGTCTGCTGCCTCTCTGTCATGGAAGTAAATGGCCAGTGTGTGTTACACACACAAGTCCAGTCTTAAGCAGTGAGAATATATCGGCTGCTAAGCTGTACAATTAAAATAAACCAGTTCATACACAACACCACACGCTGCGCGCGAACATCACCACACACACACACCACACACACACACACACACACACACACACACACACACCACACACACACACACACACACACACACACACACACACACACACACCACACACCGTTTGCATACAGAGAGAGAGAGAGAGCGTGCGTGCGGTGCAGAGAGAGAGAGACAGACAGACAGACAGACAGACCGACAGACAGAGGACAGACACAGTGAGAGAGAGAGAGAGACAGACAGACAGACAGACAGACCGACAGACCGAGCAGACAGACAGACAGACAGAGATGCTATTTGTTTCCTTTCTTCTCATCCACACAATCAGCCCCAACGACATGGAAATGCTATCTCTTTCACATCGCTCTTCAACTGTGATCTCTTTCTATTGCACTGTTCTCTCACTCACTGCAGCCGCAAAGATTATTTGGGGGCATGTGTGTGTGTGTGTGTGTGTGTGTGTGTGTGTGTGTGTGTGTGTGTGTGTGTGTACTGATTTTTAATTCAATCTTAACGCTGGGAGAAATGAAATCGTGCATAAAAAGAAAAACAACGTAAATTTGTTGAGCCTCATCCACCAGCCCATTATTCACACCCTATTCCACCAACCCATTATTCACACCCTATTCCACCAACCCATTATTCACACCCTATTCCACCATCCCATTATTCACATCCTATTCCACCAACCCATTATTCGCACCCTGTTCCACCAACCCATTATTCACACACTATTTGAAACGAACAGCTGCAAGACAACGAAAACCACGATTAAACAAAATCTCTCCTCTCTCTCTCTCTCTCTCTCTCTCTCTCTCTCTCTCTCTCTCTCTCTCTCTCTCTCTCTCTCTCTCTACCAGTCATGAACACGCACTGATCCCATTTCTCTTCCTAATTGTATTTTTGTCAGAAAAAAGGAGGGGGGGTGGGTGTGGAGAAGATGAGGGAGACTGGCCAGATTCCCTGGTGTGAACACGCGCGATGCTTTTTGACAAAAATAGATCGCCAGATACGAAAGAAAGCCCACCAATTTCTTGAGCCAAGTTGGCCCTCAAAGAATCACATCAAAGGGCCAGCATGAAAAGCAAAACCAGGATAAGCAGCACACAAAACAAAACAGAGATAACAATAAACAAGAAGAAGAACAGTGCACGCGCCGTGAATACCAATAATGGGAGATAATTCTGCCCACAACTCCTCAGACTTGAACGAGTGGCCGTGTCACCATTATTCGTATCTTTACGCTCAGGAATAAACATTAAGCAGATCTTGCAGTCTGGTGGTTCTCTCTGTGGAAGACAGGGGTTTGAAGGAAACTGGGCGGCATGTAGCATGTTGGAGGTGGGGTGTGTTTGCATTATATCTGTGTGAAGAAGGGATGGCGGGGGAGAGAGAAAAACGAATGAGTGGGAAGGGGATGAAGGTAAAGAAGGGGAGGGGAGGTAAAAGACAGAGAAGAGATCGCTAACCTTGTTTCTCTGTTCTGAATTTCTTTTGTCTGTCATGCTGAATGTATTTCACCACTGAGATCCACTGGTGCTGATGTTTGGTTGTTTGTTCGTTTGCTTGTTGTTTGCTTGCTTTTTTTTTTCTTTCTTTCTTTCCTTCTTTGCTTGTTTGTTTGTTTGGGCCAGCCAGTGCTCAATCAGAAGCTGAACACAATGGAGATCCAGACCCGGTCATGATACCACTACCACAGCAGGTTTATTAAGTACCGAGTCGTCCCCACGTGGTCTGACAAAGCGTTTGGTCCAGAAACACAAGCACCATCGTTCATGGACGAAACTAAGGGAGTTAAGGGCAAATCACTTAAGGCCGTATAGGTTACAGTGAAGTATTACTCTGTGAGCTGAAGCTGATGAAAGGCAGTTCAGGTTGACGATGAATCTATGTATGACGATGAATTATGAATAGGTTTTAGAGCCCAAATATATAGATCGACAGGCACGCCAATGTGTGTGTGTGTGTGTGTGTGTGTGTGTGTGTGTGTGTGTGTGTGTGTGTGTGTTTTGTTTGGGTGTGCGTGTGTGCGTGTGTGTGCGTGCGAGTGTGTGTGTGTGTGTGTGTGTGTGTACGCGCGCACATGTCCATGACTGCATATATGTGTATCTGCATGTGTGAGTGTGAGGTGTGTGTGTGTGTGTGTGTGTGTGTGTGCTGGGGTTTTCTTTTCCTGGTCAGATGTTGGTGCTGTGGGAAATAGAATTCTGCGTATTACAGATGTTGGTGCTCTGGCAAATAGAATTCTGCATATTTCAGATGTTGGTGACCTGGGATATAGAAATTCTGCATTGAACAGAAACCAACGTTTGTCTGCAGAGCCTCCCCCACCCTGTCATTTCCCACCCTCTATCCCAACGAACTGCTGCAAAATCCAGGAGCAAAATCCAGTTATCCTCTCTCTCTCTCTCTCTCTCTGATACAGGCATAACACTCACTGACTCCATTTCTACTCTTCATTGTATTTCCGTCTTTAGAAAGAAAAAAAAAGAAGAGGGGGTGGGGTGGAGAAGATGGGGGAGGCTGGCCAGATTTCCCGGGGAGAACTCGCACGATGTGATGCTTACTAACAAAAATAGATTGTTAATGCTGAAAAATTAAGTGAAAATGAAATAAATGGGAAAATGTATATCATAAATATGAAAACCCCTTCACTAGCTGCATGAGGAAACTATCACAATCCCTCCAATCTATATGTGTTGCCTGCTCCAAGGACAGATCTATATGTGTCGCCTGCTCCGAGGCCTTTCGTCCGCTGGATCGGACTCATCAGGGAGACACGGCTGATTGTGTCTGTGCTCTTGGCGTCAGATAGAGACACACACAGTCCATAATTCTGTGGTGTTCCGACCGCCAAGGGTTCGAAAAAGAATGCAACAGCACCCCCAAAGCAGCCAGCGAAAGGTAGTAGAATTGAACAAAACGAAAGTTTGGAGAGGAAAAAAGTTGTTGAAAAACTAAAAACATTACGCAAACAGTATAAAATGTAAGGGACAATCTTTGAGCCTATGCTTGAGGATCCATTTAAGGATGCAAGGGAGATCAAAGATACGGAACAGTCTGAGTGGTCAGCTCTGCTGTTCAATAACCCAAGCATTGTCAGCGGCTAAGAATTGTGCAGAACAACCTTTCCTTGGATCTCGTAAGAGATGCAATCACCCACTGATTGACCAAAAACAATATAATGCTGAACAATTAAGTAGTGGGGGAAAACAAGTGCAGGTTAACAATTCTTCCATCATTATAGTAATGATTTGGCAAAGATTAGAAATTGAGAGGGAAAAAAAAAATTTGTTGAAAATGAAATAAATGGGAAAATGTATATCATAAATATGAAAACCCCTTCAGCCAAGGGTTCGAAAAAAATAGATTGTTAGACACAAAGGACAGGCCCACCATTCCTCGAGCCGCATTTGCTATCAAAGAATCACATCAAAGGCCAAACATGAAAAGCAAAACAAGATAAGCTGCAATGTATGGAAAAACAGAAACAAAAAGAGAAAGAACAATAAAGAAGAAGAAGAACAAGAACAAGAACAAGAATAAGAGAAGAAGAAGAACAACAACAACAACAACGACGACGACGACGACAACAACAACAACAACAACAACAACAATAACAACAACAACAACAAGATGAAGAAGAAGAACAAGAAGAAGAAGAAAAAGAAGAGAAGGGCGCACGCCATGAATGCCAAATACAGGATTCTTTCCATAACTCTTCAGATTTTAAACAAGTCCCTGTGTCGCCATTATTCTTATCTTTTCACTCGTTATACACATCAAGCAGAGTTTGCAGTCTGCTGGTTCTCTTTGTGGAAGACCAGGAGTTTGAAGGAAACGGGTGAACTGTAGTGTGTTGGAGGTGGAGGTGTTTACATAATATGTGTATGAGGAGGAGAAGGGGGGACAGAAAATGAAAGGTGTGTGGGGGGGGGGGGGGGGGGGGGAGGGGGGGAGGGGAGGGGGGAATGGAAAGAGAAGAGATGGTTATACTCGTTTTTCTATGTCGGATTTAATGTTCTTTTGTGCTGAATGTATTTTACCACCGTGATCTAGTGGTGGTGATACTTGTTTGTTTGATTGATTGTTTGTTTGCTTGCTTGCTTTCTTTGTTTCGGATTGTTTGTTTGTTTGTTGTTTTGTTTGTTTGTTTGTTTGTTTGTTGGAACAGCTAGTTCTCATTCAGAAGCTGAACAAAAAGTAGATCCAGACCCGTTCATGATAGCAATACCATAGCAAGTTTGTTTGTTTTGTTTGTGTTTGTTTCTTTCTTTCTTTCTTTGTTTCTTTGGGACAGCTGGTTCTCATTCAGAAGCTGAACAAAAAGTAGACCCAGACCCGTTCATGATACCAATACCACAGCAAGTATACTAAATGCCGTGTCTTTTCCATGTGTGATCTGACAAAACGTTTGGTCCAAAAACGCAAGAACCATCGTTAGAGAGAGAGAGAGAGAGAGAGAGAGAGAGAGGAGAGAGAGAGAGAGAGAGAGAGAGAGAGAGAGAGAGAGAGAGAGAGAAACAAGACAAGACAAACACAGACAAAATAGAAAATAAAGCACAAATAGAGGGGGAGGGGGAGTGCATAATGATAGCCCAGTCGCCACGGGTAGAGAGGATGTCATATGGATAATAAATCAAGTCATTCCAGCAGAACCGTGTGAGAGAAAAAAAAAGAGAGAGAGAGAGAGAGAGAGAGAGAGAGAGAGAGATAGAGAGAGAGAGAGAGAGAGAGAGAGAGAGAGAGAGAGAAATGTGTTGTGCGCGCGTGTGTGCGTGTTGGTATGTGTGTGCGACCTTGTGTAATGTATGTGTTTGCGTTCGTGCGTGTATGTGCACAAGAAAAAGACGGGTAAACTCATTTTTCCACTTCCAGTTTCTTACCAACAGGGGGTTTAGATGACATAATAAGCCAGTTAAGACAATTAAAACACTTGAAAGGATGCTCAATGTGAAGCTTATTACTATCCGCTGCTGCAAACATCCCACGACAATTCGTCTGTGTTGAGATGATTATTCTCATTCAATGGGGGTGAAGGAGGGGTGGAGAGATGGAGAGGCGGGGGGGGGGTTGGTGGACTTCAAAGCCTCTCTTTAATCACTAACACTGCTGGTTACCATCAAGAACATAAAGTGTTTGTTTTGATTGCGGTTGCGGTCGCGCGCCCGCGCGCGCGCGCGTACGCACTCACACACGCACACACATACCACACACGCGCGCGCGCGCACGCACGCACGCACGCATGCACGCACGCACGCACGCAGAGAGAGAGAGAGAGAGAGAGAGAGAGAGAGAGAGAGAGAGAGAGAAATCTGTCTATCTATCTATCTATACTGTTGTTTACTTTTTATTTGTTTGTTTGTTTTTGTTCCTCATATTTGTATGCCTTGATTTGCTGTGAATTTTTTTTTTAAAAATTTCCCCAGGACTGAGTGTTAAAAATTCCAGGATAAGTACCGAGCACCATTCCAGCAACTTACAGAGCAGCTTGGTGTTGCAATGACTGCAAGAAATATTGAACTATAAACAAAGCTTGCTCTTATGTCTTAGATTGTAGAAATAGGGGGGTGATAAGCTTCATATCTGTAGTGGTAGATCATTCTGCCTAACTAACAGTATGTGCTTGAGTGGGTGAATGGGGAATAATAAATGCTTCTCAAAATGAACCTTCAGCAAGCTTATAGTCTCCAAAGTGAGAGAGACAAACTCCAATGGGGAGGAAGCTCACTACTATAACTCCTTCAGATACCGGTATCTCTTAACCTTATATTTTCTACTTTCACAAGAAAATGTAGCTTGTTTTGCTCTTTTGTGATTTTCTTTTGCTTCTTAGGTGACACCTTTGGTTGTTTTTTTGAAAACTCAACAAACATACTACGGTATTGCACACCAGCCTTTTTCTGGGCTAGCATTCTTCTTAAAACCGAAAAGGCAGAGGAGTCAAATTACCACTTTCCGCGGTCACTGAGGAAAACAATCAGGTTCGAAATACCGGTATCTGACCAGGCGTTATAGATTAGTGAGCTTCCTCCCCATTGGAGTTTGTCTTTTTCTTTGGAGACTATAAGTTTGCTGAAGGTTCATTTTGAGAAGCATTTATTATTCGGGAACTTGCAGAGCAGCTGGGATCACACACACACATACACTAACACAGATGTGTTAGAATAATCCTTTCTGCTTGAAATTGTCTTATCCCTTAATTCCACTCCACGAAACACGACTGGCATTTTCACATCACGCTTCAGCCATGATTCCTTTCCAGTGCAAATGCTCTCTCGCAGTCACGCCGATACACTTTCAGACTTTTCTCTCTTGTTTTTCTGTTTGAGGGACAAAAAGTTGTTGACCCAATTTTACCGAGCCCTCTCAACATTCCGTTAGATACAACCATCCCGCATGAGAGAGTCAAAAGATGAAAGTTCTCTCTCTCTCTCTCTCTCTCTCTCTGCTGAGTCAGTCATTAGCGCTCACTGTTCCCCATTTATTTAACAACAAACAAAAAAAAGAGAGATGAGAAAGGCAGCAATCCTGATTTCCAGCGCAGAGCTCACACCATTGTAGCCAGAACTAGTCAGCAGGCCTACCATTCCACGGAGCTCACCCTGCCATCAGCCACTCATATCAAAGGTCAAACATGAAAAGATGTACCAAGTGTGTGTGTGTGTGCGCGTGCATGTGTGGGGGGTGGGAGGAGGTGTGTGTGAGCGAGTGTATGCAGAGAGTGAGAGACGCAGACGTGCAGACATACACCCAAACAGATATACACACACATAATACATACATATATACATACATACAGATGCATGTATACAGAAATCATATACAACTGCATTGAAATACACTCGCAATTACCATTGAGAAGAGAGAGAGATAGAAAGAGAGAGAGAGACACTTTGATATTTTATTGTCATTACCAAAGAAGTCTTTTGACAAGGGGGACAGGTAACAGTACAATAACATTTCCCTCTTCCTTTCCTGCAAACAAATAGTACACATTCATTCCTAGTGCTAGTGTGTATCAAATCAAAGGTTCACAAAAATAAATAAATTCGTAACGTTTCCTTATGTCCTCACGCACAGGAGTAATGCCATTAAAAGAAGAGAGAGAGAGAGAGAGAGATCCAATCTGTTTCAACTCGTTTTATCCCTTAAAATCCATTCCCACGAAACACGACTTCTATCTTCACATCACTCTTCATCCATGATTCCTTTCCAATGCAAATGCTCTCTCTCAATCAAGCAGATGCGCTTTTTCAGACTTTTCTCTCTTTTTGTTCTGGTTGAAGGACAGAAGCCTGTTGACCCCACTTTTGTTGATCCTGCTTAAGATCCGGTCAAATACACACACGCAGCATGAGAGAGTCAAAGATGAACCCCCCCCCCCCCTCTCTCTCTCTCTCTCTCTCTCTCTCTCTCTCTGTCTGTCTCTCACTCTCTGTCTGTCTCTCTCTCTATCTCTCGCTCTCTCTCTCTCTCTCTCTCTCTCTCGCTCTCTCTCTCTCTCTCTCTCCTCTCTCTCTCTCTCTCTCAAGTCAGTCATTAGCGCTGACTGTCCCTATCTATATAGCCGCAAGAAAAAGAAAAAAAAAATGAGGAAGGCAGCAATCCTGATTCCCAGCGCAGAGCTCATGCCATTGGTAGCCAGAACTAGTCAGCAGGCCTACCATTCCACGGAGCCCACCCTGCCATCAGCCTCTCATATCAAAGGTCACACATGAACAGACGTACCAGGGAGTAAGCGCTGTGTTGGAGAGGGTGCCCATTACCGTCAGTAATGGGGTTCCACAATGACCATATACTTTCACATGTCGCGCTGCGTCATGTACTTTTTTGTATCTGCCTCTGAGGTAAAGCCATTTCTATCTGAGTTAAGGGGGGGGGGGGGGGGGGGGGGGGGTGGGGTGGCTAAGGTTTAGTAAGTGGTTGGTAGTAGGGAGAGGAGAGACATGCGTGTGGTGCGTGCATGTGTGGGGTGTGTGCGTGTGATGTATGCGTGTGTGTGCGCGCGCGCGTTGTGTGTGTGTGTGTGTGCGTGTGGTGTGTGTGTGTGTGTGTGTGTGTGTGTGTGTGTGTGTGTGTGTGTGTGTGTGTGTGTGTGTGTGTATGTGTGAATACATGCGTGCGCGCTCTTGTGTGTGTGTGTGTGTGTGTGTGTGTGTGTGTGTGCGTGCGTGCGTGCGTGCGTGCGTGTGTGGTGTGTGTGTGTGTGTGTGTGTGTGTGTGTGTGGTGTGTGTGTGTTGTGTGTGTGTGGTGTGTGTGTGTGTGTCTGTGTCTGTGTAGATGTGCGAATTTGCGTGTGTGTGTGTGTGTCGTGTGTGTGTGTGTGTGTGTGTGTGTGTGTGTGTGTGTGTGGTGTGTGTGTGTATGCATGTGCGCGAACGTGCATGCTCAAAAGCAGAGGCTACGTTTCAGGATGTCAAGAGGAAAGGCAAAAGGCAGACAGATGCTAATACAGAACATTCACTTCCACTCATCTCTACTCACGTCACCCCACGTGTCCCCCTCCATCTCCCTTGACAAGCCAATAAAGGGGAGAGCATTCACTAGGACTGTATTGCCGAAAACTAACTCACGGGCCCCACCCCAACCCACACCACCAACATAACAACACCATGAACATTTAAACAGGTTCTCAGGCTGCTCCCAGATTCTGAAGATCCACAAGGAATCAGCACAACATCAGGCGGGTGAGGAGAATCGTGTACCGAAGAGCAGTGAGACGTCAGCAGTAACAAAGGGGAATTCTGTCACAACAGCCAGGCACGTCTCTATGCCATTATCACGTCAGTGTATCATGACTGTGTGCATAGGCAGAGCATTGCATTCTTCACGTCGACTGCCTCAAGCACAGAGAGGCCATCTCAGTGATGTGTTTGACGACGAAGGGGAAAATAACGAAAGGGATCATGAATAAGAGATCAGAGAGACAAATGGGTAGATTCGAAAAAAAAGCGGACTTGAAGAAAGCAGAGAAGAAAGAAACGTTTAAAAGAACAAAAACAAACCAGCCTTTTTGTTAAAGGCAAGAGAGAGGGGGGGGGGTGGTTCGGGGAGGGAGGGAGAGAGAGAGAAATGGATAGAGAAAGAGGCACACACACCACACAACACACACCACACACCACACCCAACACACACACACACACCCACACACACAAATACCACATGCACACCACATACGCCCACACACACACACACAACACACACACACACAACACACACACACACCACACACACACATCACACACACACATACACAAACATGTGCATGCATAAAATCATACACATCTAACTTACCAGTTTGTCAAGAGAGAGAGAGAGAGAGAGAAGAGAGAGAGAGAGGAGAGAGAGAGAGGAGAGAGAATGCACCACTCAGAAACAAAGTAAAACAAAACCCCCCACCCCCTACCCCCCCCCCCCGCCCCCCTCCCCCCCCCCCCCCCCACACACACACACACACACAAAAGAATACCCTCTGGGCTGAACAGGGATGTTGTTTAGAATCCCACCGATCGCAAAAGTGATGATAGGATCTCAGGGACTAGCAGTGTATGAGCGGAAGAGTGCAAAGAAGAAACATGGAACCTTTCCATGGACAGCTATTGGATCTAAACGAATCTTCTCTTGTGGGCAAAATCTGTCCGCCTTGTTTGTTCATGGTCACTTTTTTTCATCTCTTTGAGGAATCCTCAATAATGGCATAATCTGTACCGTCCAACGGTTTCCCCATTAAGGCACATGTGGGTATGACTGTGCAAATCATTTCTGTCCTACATATAGGGGCCTTTTCATGTGGATATTGAGAGAGTTGAGAATGTCAAAATTTCAATGTAAGTGTTTTGGTCTTCCTAGCCTTTGTTG
>JADBJO010003729.1:38064-40564 GCA_016801955.1 Conus betulinus
ACTACTACTTCCACCACTACTACTACTTGAAAAAACATACATATATAAACACACATAAACAAATAGTTTTGTTCACAGTATATAAATCTTAAGTAAATGTCAGCGAACCGCCCAGAGAAACGTGGACAAACGAGTCACAAGACAAAACACAACGCGTTTCGACCTCTTAGGTCTTCCTCGGGCGTTGAATCAACGCCTTCTTCCTTGCGCTGAACTCAGAAGCAATCTGAAGCGACCAAAGCTAAGTGCATTTTCGTTATTTTATTCGTTTTTGTTTCACCTGAGGAAGACCTAAGAGGTCGAAAAACGCGTTGCGTTTTGTCTTGTGACTCGTTTGTCCACGTTTCTCTGGGCGGTTCGCTGACATTATTTAAGATTTGTTTAGATTTCCGCCTGCAGTCGTTTCACTTTGCAACTAGATCACAGTATATACATATATAAAGAAAAGAATTAGCTATATCCTGATTTTTGTTGAAGCACGATGCAATATTTATCTTTTAATGTCCTCTTTATTATCCATCGTCTCACCCCTCTTCGCTATCCTGTCTTTTTTAAAATTCCTAAGCTATCTTTCGGTAACCTTTCTTGATATTGCCTTCGTTCATTTCCTTTTCTACCCCGCAGTAGGCCTTTTTGGAGAGTCCGTTGAATTGGGATGTTCTCCACGGTAGGGTTGACAATACTCTGCAACATTGTAGAGGGTTCAATTTTAGAGAGAGAGCAGGTTAGTTACCGCCAAGGACATAGACAAGCGAAGCACGGGACAAGACACAATGCATTTCGACCTCGACCTCTTGGATCTTCTTCTGGCAAAGAACAAATAACATTCGGACAGTGAAAACGAAGAACGAGAAATCAACTTATCTTCTCATATTCGGCACCAAGCAAGCAAAATGGCCGCCGGACGGAAACGAGGCCACCCAGGAAGAGATCATGGGAGAGGATATAGTGAGGGGTGGGGGGGGTGGGGGGTGGGGGTGGAGTGGGGGGGGGGGGGGGGAGGGTGTGTGTGTTAAACGATTGGGTTTGTAGCTTGTTTTGTAGAATAGTGTGATATATTGGTGACAGTAGTGATGATTATGGTGGATTGATAATAGTGCTTAGCGGGGCAAAAAAAAAAAAAAACAAAAAAAAAAAAAAAACAACCAACAACAAAAAAAAAAAAAACAATAAATGGAATAACAAATAAAGAAACAGAAAAAATATAGGGTGTTGTTCTATACTAGGCGCTATGGAAGGTCAGCGACAAACACAATCGACTGAGTCTACTGAAGAGTTTTCATGAAGGAATGTCTAGAGGCATCAGTAAACAAAAAGATCTGTTCTCAATAGAAAACTCCGCGGTCACCATTGCTATCAGATAAAGACTGAATATTGACCACTTGACGCTGTCTTTTTCATAACCTCGTCCTCGCCTTAAACCCCTTTCCCCTTCTGTTTTCCTTTTATTTCTCTCCGCGTGCACAGGCTGATACTCCTGCGGACACTCCCTGTATAGACAAGCAAGGATGAATCCCATCTACCTAACAAAGGGAGTGGAGTTTTGTGTGTGTATGACCCGTTTTTAATCTCGCCATTAAGGCAGCCATACTCCAACTTCGGGGAAGGTGCATGCTATGTGTAACGTGTTATCCATACCGACGGCCAAACTGGCCTTCTCTTCCGAAAGCTGGTGATGGGATGTGTGCAAGATGTTACGCGTGTGTTCACACACGGAATCTCGGTTGATAGTCTCATTTGAAAGACTGTATGGGAAATGGATTCAGAACTAATGCTACCTCCGAGAGAAAAATCACCCTGTACCGAAACGATCCGGCGGCGATTCGAACCCGCAACTCCAGGATCACCAAGATCACGAGCCCTGCTTTCTACCACTGAGCTATTCCGGCCGCCTACCCCTTCCTTTTGAAATCCTTGTTAAGTCTTATTCGTGGTGACTAAGAACTTGTTTAGCTACAAGTGTGTTTTTCCCATTATTCGTTTTTTTTGTTTGTTTGTTGATTATTTATTTGTCTTTCATTATTCCTTTTTGTTTGTTTGATTCTTTTATTTCTATTTGTACTGTCCAAAAAAAAAATCCAAGCTCGTTATCTTATGTGTGTGTGTGTGTGTGTGTGTGTGTGTGTGTGTGTGTGTGTGTGTGTGTGTGTGTGTGTGTGTGTGTGTGTGTGTGTGTGAATCTCTTCTTTGACTTTTAAAATCTATATCTGCGCGCTGTGTGTGTGTGTGTGTGTGTGTGTGTGTGTGTGTGTGTGTGTGTGTGTGTGTGTGTGTGTGTGTGTGTGTGTGTGTGCGCGCGTGCGTGTGTGTGTGTGCGCGCGCGCGCGCGCGTGTGTGTGTGGATATGTGTGTGTGTGTGTGTGTGTGTGTGTGTGTGTGTGTGTGTGTGTGTGGAAGTATGTGTGTATGTGCGTGCGTGCGTGCGTGCGTGCTTGCGTGCATGCGTGCGTGTGCGAGCGTGCACGTGCGCGCGCGTGTGTGTATGCCTATAATCATTTGG
>JADBJO010003729.1:45564-50564 GCA_016801955.1 Conus betulinus
GTCTTGCGACGCATGAGGCAGTCAAGGCGCTCCACTGTGCACGGTCTCAAGCCAGTTTGCTGGAGTCACTCCATCCTCTGTCAACGAGTCTGAGGTCTCTCTCCATTGTCTGTCGCGCCAGCTCATCCTGGGTCGTCCTCTTTACCTCTGGCCTGCTGGGGTCCATTTAACGGCCTGGTTTGCAGGTCTTGATGAGGGAATCTCAAGACATGACCCAGCCAGTGGAGGCGCCGTCTGCTGACGATGGTTGACACGGGGAGTTGTTTGGACCTCTCCCTGACGTCTTCATTTGGTGTAAAGTATGGCCATTTGATGCCCAAGATCTTACGTAGGCACTTCGTATCAAAAGCGTCGAGAGTTTCTTCTCCTAGGTGGTCTTCAGTTGCCAGGTTTCACAGCCCTATAACAGCGTTGAAACGGGAGTTATAAAATTTCAGTTTTGATTCCAAAATTGTTTTGTCATAGTTTACATCTATGAGTGGCATGAGACCAGACATAGTATTACACTCTCAGTCAACCAAGCAGCTGATCATGATCGAGCTCACGGTGCCATATGAGAACAGAATGGAGGCAGCTCAGATCTACAAGACTGAAAAGTATGCTGATCTGGCAAACAGCCTGAGGAGAGAAGGCTATCAGGTCAAAGTCCTCACTGCAGAAATTGGAGCTAGGGGGTTTGTGGGAACGTCTGCATACAGCCTCATGAAACAGCTCTCAGTTGCAGGGAGGGAAAAAAAACCAAAGCCCTGAAAGCAATGGCAGAAGCGGCAGAGAGAGGTGTTCAAGTTGGATCTGGTCAAGGAGGAACAAAAGCGAACTTCATAAGGCTTAACTTTCCTACAAATATCAGGTGTCCCTGTGGCTCAGTGGTTAGTGCGCGAGTCATTAAGTGGAAATGAGCATGTCCAGAAGTGCATGGGTTCGAATCCCAGTCATGGCTCATCCCAAGATGGGAAAAAAAAGGGGCAGCAGAGGGACATCCGGAGTCATGAACCGGGTGTGGCCCACCCCCCTAGAGTGTCAGGAGATAAGGGCCGAAACACTCGCTTGAAGGGGGCTTCTCTTCTGAGGACTCTCTGCTGCCACGCTCTCCACGAGTTTCTTTCTACTGATGCATGGTAAACCATTGACTTCCGGGAATAGGCCGGAGGACGTCCGGGAAAGACCGGAGGACACTGGGAAAGACCAGAACCAAGGGCTCTGTGGGCTGGCTCCCCACTTTGCCTTCAACATGTGGCTACTAAAAACAAAAGGAAAAGATGCTCCCAGGATTTCACCCAAAAACGGGGAGAGAATGATGAATCCATCGGTGCTCAACCAATCACGACTGCAAATCCCAAACGGACTACGAACATGGACCAAATGGAATATCCATGTGTCTGTGTAAAGCGTTTCGCTACCACCCGTGGCATGAAGATCCACAGAACAAAGATGGGATGTGTGAAGACTCATCTGAATGAGAGCAGCAGCGCACTGCATCAGCAGATAAGACGTCGGAAGACCAAGGCCAGGATTTAAACCACAGTGCCAAGGACATCCGCGCTGTTGGTTCGGATGAGGAATTTGCACAGGCCCTCGATGCCAGGCGCCTGAAACCAATCTGCCACGAGCAAACGAGACTGAAGATTGGGAGAAACTGGATGCAAAAATCGTCCAAAGACTCGATGCACTGATAGGGAAAAGCACCCTGGAACACAAACTAGCCACATATGGGGACATTGTGTATGCCACATGTAGAGACGCCTATGGAGCAAAACTACCCAAAGAGAAAACACCTCCAAAGAAATCCAGACGCCAAGAAGAGATGGACAAGATCAGGGTCCAAAAGAAAAACCTCAAGAAGCAAATGAAGACTGCTCTGCCAGCTGAAAAACAAGGCTTGGAAAAACTCTGGGAAGACCTGAAAGCAAAACACAGCGCCCTCAGCAAAGCGGAATCTGCGAGGTAGAGAGGAAAAGCAAAAAGAAGAAGACACAAGAGCGTTTTCTTCAGAGACCCCTTCCAGTTTTTTGCCAGAACTCTGTTCGAGCAGCCAAAATCTGGGACCCTAAGTGTGGACAAAGGAGTTCTTGAGCAGCATCTGAGGAAAACATACTACTGACTCACAGAGCAAAGCACCACTCGACATTCAAGGTCTGGTTTGGCCAACCACCCTGAGGAAGTTCAATGACAAGCCTCCAACGTTGGCGGAAATCAAGAGGTGGTCGACAAAGCCAGAGCCAAATCATCACCAGGGCCAAACGGAATACCTTACCAACTGTACAAGAAATGTCCCAAGGTGCTGGAGTGGCTCCACAGGCTGCTGCGATCAGCTTGGAGAAATCAGAAGATCAGCGGCCAGTGGATGACGGCAGATGGTGTGTACATCCCCAAAAAGCAAAACTCAAGTGACATCAGCCAGTTCAGGCCAATATCACTACTGAACGTCGAAGGGAGAATCTTCTCTCTGTCATGGCAGCAAGGCTGACCAAGTACCTCATGGAAAACAAGTACTTGGATGTGTCAGTCCAGAAAGGTGGCATTCCAGGCGTGGCTGGCTGTGTAGAACACGCCACACAATGATCTGGGACGCAATCCAAGAGCAAAAACAGAAAAGAGAGACCTAGACATAGTGTGGCTCGACCTGGCAAACGCATATGGATCTGTACCTATGAGATGATACAGTTGGCTCTTAAGATGTACCATGTGCCAAAGAACATCCGCGACATGCTCAAGAAGTACTTCAATGGCTTCTCAATGCGGTTCTCTACCAAGGAGTACACAACAGATTGGATCAACTTGGAAGTGGGCATTGCAATGGGCTGTGCCATTTCCCCAATACTGTTCGTGTGTTGGCAATGGAAGTCATCTTGAAAGCAGCAACAAGCAACGCAAGACAAACAGACCTTGGCGATGGATACAAGATGCCCCCTCTCAAGGCTTCATGGATGACACAACAGTGATTTCATCCAGAGAAGACGAGACACGTCACGTGCTGGAGAGGCTGGACGACATAGTTGCCTCATCCAGAATGAAGTTCAAGCCAAAGAAATCACGGAGTCTCTCACTGAGGAAAGGAAAAGTGGCCGAATCTGTGGTCTTCAGTGTTTGCCAACCAGACCATTCCAACAGTCACAGAAGAGCCAGTCAAGAGCCTTGGAAGATGGTATGATGATACGCTGAAAGACACACGAAGAGCAAAAGAAACCAAACAGATGTCGGAAGAAGGCTTGGAGACCATTGACCAGTGTGGGCTCCCTGGCAAATACAAGGTCTGGTGTCTGCAGTTCATGCTGATACCAAAGCTCCTATGGCCTCTGATGATATACGACATCTGCACCAGCATAGTGAGGCAATGGAATCCAAAATCAACAAGTTCACAAGGAAATGGCTTGGTGTCCCACCCTGTCTGACTGACATAGCGCGCTATACTGTCGCCAAGCAAAGCTGAAACTACCACTGAAATCCATCCTGGAGGAATATAAAGCAGGGAAGATCAGACTTCAAAGCATGCTGGAGGACTCAGGAGACAAGGTGGTTGAAGCAATCAAGCCCCAGCTGAAGACAGGCAGAAAATGGAAAGTTCAAGAGGCGATGGATTCTGCAAAAGAAAGTCTCAAGATCAGAGAAATAACAGACACACACAGACCAACAGACAAGGACTGGGGGTGACCAAAACTGAATGGTGGTCAAAGGCCAAAGGAAAAGCCAAAAGAGACATGATGATTCAGAGATGAGAAAAGAAGAAGACCAACAAAGACTCCAAAAAGCAGTCCAGCAGAGCCAGCAAGGGCAATGGACAACGTGGGAGAATGCACTCCAAAGAAGTCTCATTGGAATGACATTTGGCACATGGCCCCTCTCAGATCAGCTTCATTCTCAGATCTGCATATGACCTTCTGCCTTCAAATGCAAACCTGGTGAAGTGGGGAAAAACAGACGATCCTTCATGCCCCCTTGCCATGAAAAACAAACAGTGGAGCATGTCCTAAGCTCATGTAAAGTAGTAGCCCTGGCTCAAGAAGGTACACATGGAGGCACAACCAAGTGCTCAAAGAGATTGTACAAGTAGTCTGGGCTAGTACCAACACCACAAAAGGAAAAATCAGGACTCAAAAAGCACCCGCAACATTCTTCACGGCAGGAGGCAGCGAATCATGGCCAAGAACAACAGTGCCACTCGGAACATGCAGGCAGAGTCTGCTGGACGGGGCAGATGACTGGGAGTGCACAGCAGACCTCCCAGAATGGAATAGTCACCCAGAGATTATCAACAAGAGTGGCATGAGACCAGACATAGTATTACACTCTCAGTCAACCAAGCAGCTGATCATGATCGAGCTCACGGTGCCATATGAGAACAGAATGGAGGCAGCTCAGATCTACAAGACTGAAAAGTATGCTGATCTGGCAAACAGCCTGAGGAGAGAAGGCTATCAGGTCAAAGTCCTCACTGCAGAAATTGGAGCTAGGGGGTTTGTGGGAACGTCTGCATACAGCCTCATGAAACAGCTCTCAGTTGCAGGGAGGAAAAAAAAACCAAAGCCCTGAAAGCAATGGCAGAAGCGGCAGAGAGGTGTTCAAGTTGGATCTGGTCAAGGAGGAACAAAAGCGAACTTCATAAGGCTTAACTTTCCTACAAATATCAGGTGTCCCTGTGGCTCAGTGGTTAGTGCGCGAGTCATTAAGTGGAAATGAGCATGTCCAGTAGTGCATGGGTTCGAATCCCAGTCATGGCTCATCCCAAAGATGGGAAAAAAAAGGGGCAGCAGAGGGACATCCGGAGTCATGAATCGGGTGTGGCCCAACCCCCCTAGAGTGTCAGGAGATAAGGGCCGAAACACTCGCTTGAAGGGGGCTTCTCTTCTGAGGACTCTGCTGCCACGCTCTCCACGAGTTTTCTTTCTACTATGAATGAGACAAAATGGCGAGTTCTAGATCAAGGAGCGTATTACATGTTTACCTCCCACAGCAACGTAAACATCAGCTACAAAATCAAAGTAACAGCACCAGCAGAGGAA
>JADBJO010003729.1:60564-63064 GCA_016801955.1 Conus betulinus
ACAATGATGGTGAAGGGAGAGAGGGTCATGAGGAATGTGCCAGAATGATCGTGGATGTGTTGAACAGTGTGGATGGTGATAAAGAATGGAGTGTGAATGACATTGTACGTGCTCATCGTGTGGGGAAGGGAAATCCCAGGCCAATAATAGCAAAGTTCAGGGATTGGGGGAACAAGATGAGAATTCTACGTGATAAACAGCTTCGTGAAAAACTGCGATTGAAAGGCGTTAATATCGCGAACGATCTAACACATCGCCAAGCACAGATTGTATCGGACGCGAAACGGCGAGGGATGGTGGCATACTTTGTAAAGGGGGTGATGGAGGTCCATCCAAAACAAACCGGCAATCGCAGTTATGCACAAGTCGTGCAAGGTGAGCGTGAGAAGTGCGATTTGACTGACACGCCCTCCTCGTCAAAAACTCTGTTTTCTGGCGCGAGTGAAGATCGTGCATATTGTGACAGATTCGCGCAGTATGCTTTTCGGAATCGCGAGAGATCCAATCAAAATGCAAACGCAGTCGAATCAGAGTTGACATCGGAACATATACTTCCACTCGGTCTGTTAGTTCTAACAATGTGAGTGGAGGGGCTTCCCCATTGCTTGCAAGTGACGTCAGTAAAGGTGAAGGTCGTGGAAGGGTAGGCCCAGCGCATTCGACACAAACTGGCTCAGCGCGTGGCAAGCAACGGGCTGGAAATGAGACCCAGGCGAAGGGGGGGATGGTGGGGGACAACGAACGATGAGAAAGTTTGTGCAAAGTCGGGGAAATTCTAACTTTCAAAGATCTTTGCGGTCATCTGCCAATGAAAAGAAATGAGATTTGTCAGACCATCCATCTTATCAGTTTTTTCTTTCCTTTCCTATAATGTGGAGAATATTTCCTCCAAAATGTTTGATGCATCTTTTGTTAATTATGTGAATTTGTTTGATGTTGTCTGCCTTACGGAAACGTTTGCTGGGAGCACGTTTGATTTCTCCTTTGTGTTTTGTGATTATGTAAAGTTTGTCGCACCGGCTAGAAAATTATCTGTGCATGGCAGACACTCTGGAGGTGTTTTACTTTTAGTCAGGAAAAAGTTTGCTCATTTTGTTAAGCAAATACACGTTAATTGTGAGAATGCTCTTGTTTTAAAGATCAATAAATTGTTGTTTGGATGCGAGAAAGATGTATTGTTAGTAGCATGCTACATACCCCCAGAAGGAAGTCCAGCATACAATGAAAAAGAAATCAAGGACGGAATTGTTTATTTACAAGAAAGCTTGTCACACATACTAGATAGAGAGATGATGTTACATTATGATCTGTGGCGATTTAAACGCTCGAAACAGGGCAAGAGAACAACTGGGAGAACAGAACATTTGGATGATTTTGTTATTGGTTTTATTTTTTTTATGGATTCCGATATGTGTGTGTGAATGAGAGTCGTAGTCGTGTGTCAAAAGATACTACAATTAATAATTTTGGTCGTTCACTTCTTGATTTTTGTTTGTCTCTTGATTTAAGAATCTTGAATGGTAGCTGTTCTGGAGATAGGGAAGGTCTATTTACATTCATTCTCCTGCAGGTAGCAGTGTTATTGATTACTTTATTGTTTCCTATGATCTATTTAATTATTGTGATTTGAGTGTTGAGGACTTTGTGTTGTCCTGGCACTTGCCTGTAACACTACGCTTTAAAATTGAGTCTGATCTAGTGAGTGAGGAACCTATTGTGCATGAAGAGGAAAAGGTGGTATGGTCTCATGATTTCATGCAGCAATATAAAGATGAAATATGTTCTGATGATTTCAAAGAATGTTTACAGAAATCTATGTCCCTTATTATTACCACTAATATTAATGAGAGTATTACGACCTTTGTGAAGGTTTATATGGAGCAGCAGCAGCATGCATGATAAGAATGGTAGGTAAAAAAGAAACGTAATCAAGATGACTGGTTTGATGATGAGTGTAGGAAAAAGAAACGTTCAGTTAAAAGACGGCTTAGATCTTATCTGCGTTCAAAAACCAATCTTGTCGAGCGGAAACTGCTATATGTTAATGAGTTAAAAGAATATAAGGATTTACGGAAAGACAAAAAGTTGAGACATGATGAATCTCGATTAAGAAAGCTGAAGGAGTCAATAAGTGATCATAAATACTTTTGGTCAACAATCCGCTCAATTAACAGAAAAAAACATTGTATGTATGAAATCCCTATAGATCTTTGGTATGATCACTTTTTTGAAGTTTTTCATAATTTTGGTGAATCCGGAGTTGATGATCATGTTGAGGAATCTTCTGAGAATTTAGACAATTATTCCCATGAGCCCTTGTTTGAAGAGACCCCATAACAAAAAGAAAATTTTAGGTAGTATTGATAAGTTAAAACAAGGTAAAAGTGGGGGACCTGATAAGATCATAGCTGAAAATGCTTAAATATGCTTCCGATGTCATTAGTGATTTCCTGGTTAAGCTTTTTAATGAATTGTTTGACAATGGTGTTTTCCCACGAGA
>JADBJO010003729.1:85564-90564 GCA_016801955.1 Conus betulinus
TAAGCGCGCGCGCGCGCGCGCGCGCACACACACACACACAACACACACACACACAACACACACACACACACACACAACACACACTATATATAATATATATATATAATATATATATAGTGTGTGGTGTGTGTGTGTGTGGTGTGTGTGTGTGTGTGTGTTGTGTGTGTGTGTGTGTGCGCGCGCGCGCACATATATATATCCCACTCCTCTCATCTCGCTCTCTCGCATAAATAATCCACGAGCAACAACAACCTAATACCTCTAAAATAAACAACTCAAGTCATTAACGGAAATGCAGGCCAGTAACTAGTCAGGTATATATATATATATATATATATATATATATATATATATATATATATATATATTATATACTCACTGCCACAGCTGTCATATAAAATCATTGCAAAGCTGTTATATCAGCGCTTTATACAAATCAACTACCAAAGTTGTCATCACCGCTTTAATAATATACACAATCACTGTCAAAGTTGTCATCACCGCTTTATACACAATCACTGTTCAAAGTTTGTCATCACCGCTTTATACAAAATCACTACCAAAGTTGTCATCACCACGCTTTATACACAAATCACTGTCAAAGTTGTCATCACCGCTTTATACAAAAATCACTACCAAGTTGTCATCACCGCTTTATACACAATCACTACCAAAGTGTTGTCATCACCGCTTTATACACCAATCACTACCAAAGTTGTCTCATCATCACCGCTTTATACAAAATCACTGCCAAAGTTGTCATCACCGCTTTATACACAATCACTGTCAAAGTTGTCATCACCGCTTTAATACAAAAATCACTACCAAAGTTTTGTCATCACCGCTGTATACAAAATAACTACCAAAGTTGTCATCACCGCGTTTATACACAATCACTACCAAAGTTTGTCATCACCGCTTATTACAAAATTACTACCAAAGTTGTCATCACCGCTTACTGCCAAAGCTGTCATCACCGCTTTATACACAATCACTGCCAAAGTTGTCATCACCCGCTTTATACACAATCACTACCAAAGTTGTCATCACCGCTTATACAAAATTACTACCAAAGTTGTCATCACCACCGCTTTATTACACAATCACTGCCAAAGTTTGTCATCATCAACCGCTTTATACAAAAATTACTACCAAAGTTGTCATCAGCGCTTTATACAACAATCACTACCAAAGTTGTCATCACCGCTTTATACAAAATTACTAACCAAAGTTTTCATCACCGCTTTATAACACAATCACTACCAAGTTGTCATCACCGCTTTATACAAAATTTTACTACCAAAGTTGTCGTCACCGCTTTATACAAAAATACTACCAAAGTTGTCATCACCGCTTTATACAAAATTAATACCAATGTTGTCATCCATCACAGCTTTATACAAAAATCACTACCAAAGTTGTCATCAGCGCTTTATACACAATCACTGCCAATGTTGTCATCAGCGCTTTATACACAATCACTGCCAAAGCTGTCATCAGTGCTTTGGGGGCAGGATACATACAAGAAGCGGAAGAAATTAACTTATGGAGAGAGGAGAGAGAGAGAGAGAGAGAGAGATGAGGAGAGAGAGAGAGAGAGACGGAGAAGCGAGAGAGGAGAGAGAGAGAGAGAGAGAGAGAGAGGAGATGAGAAGAGAGAGGAGAGATGGGGAGGACATATAAATAATAATGAATATATAATAATATATTATATATTAAAGAGAGAGAGAGGAAATTGGAGGACACACACACACACACACACACACACACACACACACACACACACCACACACACACACACACAGAGAGAGAGAGAGAAGAGACAGGCAGACAGAGACAGAGAGAGAGAGACAGAGACAGAGGCAGACGAGACAGACAGAGAGAGAGAGAAGAGACACAGGCATGAGAGGAAGAGAGAGAGAGAGTGATGAGAGGAGAGAGAGAGAGCGAGGAGAGAGACAGAGAGAGAGGGAGAGAGGGGCTGGGGGTGTTTGTAAAAACTCCGGCACGACCAGATCGTCAGAGACAACTCTGATATCTTCCCTCCCTGTGTCTACTTTGCCCTGTTATGCCTTCAAACCTCTCTCACAATTTCCCTGTCCATATCGAACAAAATTCTTTTTGTTTGCGCAACACCCCCCCACCCCACCCCCACCCCCCCCCTCGCCCCAAAATCCTACCTCCCAGCCAACACATTCAATTCTTAGGTTACAGACAGTAGTGCTCTAGGAGGCCTAGTCAGTTTTTACTTGGGACAACAGCCATGGTGACCTCATTACGTAGCCTGACGTTTGTACCTTGGAGCGGAAGAATCAACATTCTCTGCTGTTTATGTTGGTTCGTCGTGTCTGGTAAGGGTGGTTTAAAAAAAAAAAAGGTCGAGCGGTCCAAATTGCAAACAACGGGGGAAGGGGGGGGGGGGGTAGGGGGGGAGGGGGAGGAGGGACAGAGACAGAGACAGAGACAGAGAGACAGACATATATAGAGAGAGCGTGAGACAGAGACAGAGAGAGAGAGAGAGAGAGTGGGAGAGAGAGCGTGAGACAGAGACAGAGAGACAGATGGAGAGAGAGTGAGAGAGAGATAGAGAGCGTGAGACAGAGACAGAGGCAGAGAGACAGACAGACATACACAGATAAGATAGAGAGAGAGAGGAGAGAGAGAGAGAAGCGAGAGAGGGAGAGAGAGAGAGAGAGAGAAGGGAGAGTGAAGAGAAGAGGAGAGAGAGCACTCTCTCTGTCTATCTCTGTCTCTGCATCCATCTGTCTTGACTCGGACAAAAAAAAAAAAAAAAAAAAAAAAAAAAAAAAAAAAAAAAAAAAAAAAAACCGCCAAGGCGCATGACTGTGTTCATAGCAACAAGGTAATTCGCTTGCAAGCTAGGACATGCCGAAATTCACCGTCACGTCAATGGTAGCTCCAGATTTAAGTCGGGAAGTGAGAGAAGAGAAAAGAATTAGGAGTGTAACAAAGGACGAGGACACGGGCTGTCTCACAGACTTTTGAATTACAGTGTAAGTCTGGCTACGATGCTAAATCCATCAGGGTAAACTGACGACAATGTCATCATCAAAGATCTCACAAGAAAGGAAGGCATTTTGTGCGCGTTCATGAATATATCTTAGAAGAGTAAAAGCAGTAGTGAACGTGACGTCCACTGTAAGAAGTTTGAAGGAAGAGAGGAGAGAGAGAGGGAGAGAGAGGAGAGAGAGAGGAGGAGGAGAGAGGAGAGAGAGGAGAGAGACATTACAGTCAGTCAGTCAGTTCAGGACAGAGCGAGAGAAGCGAGGAAGAGAGAGAGAAGAGGAGAGGAGAGAGAGGGGAGAGGAGAGAGAGAGAGGGAGAGAGAGAGAGAGAGGGAGAGGAGAGAGACCGACGAGAGAGACCAGAGAGAGCCAGAGAGAGACAGAGGAGAAGAGATGCATACACACAGAGAGAAATGCAGATTGACAAAGAAAACACAGAACAAAGACCAGACAAAGAGAGAGTAGGAGAGAGAGAGAGAGAGAGAGAGAGAGGAGAGAGAGAGAGAGAGACCGAGAGAGAGGAGAGAGAGAGAGACAGACAGACAGACAGGACAGACAGAGACAGAGACCAGAGACGGACAGCGAGACAAACAGACAGACACACAGACACCAGACCCACAGACACACAGACAAACAACAGACAGACACACAGACACACAGACAAAACAAATAGAGAGAGAGAGGAGAGAGAGAGAGACGGGGAGAGGAGAGGAGAGAGAGAGAATGAGAGAGAGAGTGAGAGAGAGAGGAGACAGACAGGACAGACAGACAGGACAGACAGACAGACAGAGACCAGAGAGACAGAGACAGAGACAGCGAATGGGGCAAACAGACAGATAGACACACAGACAGACACACAGACCCAAAACAAAAGAGAGAGAGAGAGAGCGGAGAGAGGAGAGAGAGAGAGACACAGACAGGACAGACAGAGACAGAGGACAGCGAGACAAACAGACAGATAGACACACAGAGAGACCCACAGAACACAGACAGACAAAAAACAAGAGAGACGAGAGAGAGAGGAGAGAGAGGACGAGAGAGAGAGACCAGAGAGAGAGAGAGAGAGAGCATTTACTCGTAGCTCCCCATCCTCACCTACCCCTGCCCCTTTCCCCCTCCCCCTTCTCCCGCCCTCCATTCCCCCCGCATTTTGGGTGTTTGTAACATCTCTTGCCTCTTTTGATATCTCTGGTCAATAGCGAAAAAACAAAAACAGACAAAACTAAACAAAACAAAAAACAAAACAAAACAAAAAAAAAACCGAACAAACAAAACTTACGTGTACAAGCTAGTAAATAAAACATATTCGGAGTCGCATCGATGTTAGCTTGAGGTGAAATTAGGAGACGGTTGTGAAGAAGAGACAGAAGAAAGTTGTGTCATAAGGGAATTGTTTGGGCGCGTTGTTGTCTGACAGACTTGTCTAAAACTCAGTTCATGTATGGCCCCTCTGTTCAACCATCACAATTGTGGAACATTGTTCTGTGCTCCCAGGGGAAAGAAAGGAAGAGGTTTAGTGCAGTGTTGTGTCAATAATGTCTGAGGAGAAACACGTAAAAGGATTCGTTGACACGATACAACAGGAAAGGGAGTTGAGAAGAGAGGAAGGAGTGTGTGTGTGTGTGTGTGTGTGTGTGTGTGTGTGGTGTGTGTGTGTGTGTGGTGTGTGTGGGTGGAGAAGAGAGAGAGAGGAGAGAGAGAGAGAGAGAGGAGAGAGGAGAGAGAGGAGAGAGAGAGGAGCGAGAGGAGAGAGAGAAGGATGAGAGACTTCGGAGAAGGGAGGAGAGAGAGAGAGAGGGGATAGAGCGAGATGGGATGTGAGGGAAACCGAGAGGGAGACGGGGAGAGAGAGAGAGAGAGAGACGGAGAGAGAGAGAGAGAGAAGGACAGACAGACAGACAGACAGACAGACAGACATAGACAGACCACAGACAGACAGACAGACAGGACAGACAGACAAAAGCAACTAAAGAG
>JADBJO010003729.1:100564-105564 GCA_016801955.1 Conus betulinus
TGACTGGGGGGGGGGAGAGTTGGAGGGGGAAAGAAATTCCACTGACACTTCAGCTTCCTCTCCATGGAAGCAGAATTCAACAAACGAGATAAAAAAAAAAAATGTGACCGAGCTAGCTTGAAGACACATCAGAAGAAGAGGGTGGGGGGGGGGGCCTGGGGCGGATGGGGGGGTGGGTGGGGGGGGGGGGGGGGGGAGAGGATATGAGAAGGGGGCAGGGGAGTTGCGGGCACTGGGGAAGGGTGGAGGTACGGGCCGGGGGAAGGGTACACAGCGGGTAGGGGGTGGGGGGGGTGGGGGGCAGTGGTAAGAGGATGGCGGGGGGAGTGTTGATGGGAATTGAGGGAGGGTGGGGGGGGGACATATCAGTTATACTTTTTTGACGTTCCTTTGAAACAAAGAATCTGCTGTCTCTCCCTTCCTTCCTTCCTTTTCCTCCTCTTCCTTCCTTCCTTCCTTCCTTCCTTCCTTCCTTCCTGACCCATGTGTTTGTTGGTTTCTGTCTGCTCTCCTTTCATTTCTGATTATCGTCACGAACATCCTCCTCCTCCCTCCTCCTCTTCCTCCTCCTCCTCCTCCTTCTCCTTCTCCTCCTCATTCTTCCTCCCCTCCTCCTCCATCTCCTCTCTCTGTCTGTCTCTGTCTCTCTCTGTCTTTCGTCTGTCTGTCTCTCTGTATCTGTTTATTTGTCTGTCCCGTCTGTCTATCCCTCTGTGTTTGTGTACCCCCCCTATCTGTGTGTCTGTGCGTGTCTCTCTCTCCTCTCTCGCTCTCTCCTCTCTGTGTGTGTTGTGTGTTGTGTCGGTGTGTGTGTTTGTGTGGTGTTGTGTGTGTGTGTGTGTGTGTGTGTGTGGTGGTGTTTGTGTGTGTGTGTGGTGTGTGTGTGTGTTTATTATGTACTGTATGCATGTATAGCTTTGGCCTTTTCTCATATTCTTTTTTGTTGTAGAACAAAAAAGAGTTTATTTCCAAACTTAAACAATTAACCAGAGATCACAAATACAAAGACAAATGCATGTTCGATTCATGACAATGACCTGATTGGCCATGATTATTAACAAGTGATCACGGCGGTTTGTTTTTTTTTACATCAAATTAATTACAACATTCATAAACAAGAGAGTAAATACAAAGAGGCATAGATAAAGAAAAAAGAAAAAACAACGATTACGAACAAAATCCTAGGTTTCGAAATTAAAAAAAAAGCAGAAAAACAAAACAAAAACACAAACAGTTGGCCGTTACCTTGGCCTGTGTATATACGATATGCAACGTGTGATTTTTACTCCATTGAAGTCCCGTATGGAAAGCCACTGTGCCACACAATATCCATGAGACTGTTATAACAAGCAGCAGACCTTTCTACGTCCTGTTGGTCCTCTCTATCTGTCTGTGCCTGTCTGTCTGTCTGTCTGTCTGTCTCTCTCTCTCTCTCTCCTCCTCTCTCCCCCTCTCCTCTCCTCTCTCTCTCTCTCTCTCTCTCTTTCTGCAATTATGTGTATATGTGTGTATGTGTGGCATGAGTGTGTATACGTCCCCATTGACAGAAGAAAGTCATGCAAACGTTACCGCTAGAGGTAGATTGATGCAAATCTAAACAATGCTGGCATGTTGACAAAGTGAAAATCGAAGTAAGGCCTTCGGTGTTGAGAGCGAGCGAGCGAGCGAGCGAGCGAGAGAGAGAGAGAGAGAGAGGGAGGGAGAGAGAGAGGCAGACAGACAGACAGACAGATAGACAGGTAGATAGGTAGATAGATAGATAGGGACAGTTAGACCAGAGAGAGAGAGAGAGAGGAGAGAGAGAGAGACAGACCAGACAGACAGACAGACAGACAGACAGACAGACAGAATGACAGATAGCCAGAAAACAGGGAGACAGACAGATAGACAGACAGACAAACAGAGACAGACAGACACACAGAGAGACAGATATACGGACAGAGAGAGAGAGAGAGAGAAGGAGAGAGGGAGAGAGAGAGAGAGACAGACAGACAGACAGACAGAGACAGAGACACAGAGAGACACAGAGAGAGACAGACATACAGAGACAGAGACAGAGACAGAGAGACACAGAGAGACAGAGAGAGAGAGAGAGGAGAGAGAGACCTGGAAAGGTGGGGAAGGGATGGGGTGTTTTGAGTATGTGAATTGACTGAAGTGTGAAGACAGAGGCAACATCCGTTCAAAACCTCCTCGTGTTTACAAAAGCTTAAAGACTGCACTGTGCGGGTGCGTTCGTGCATGCGTGCGTGCGTGCGTGTGTGTGTGTGTGTGCGTGCGTGTGTGTGTGTGTGTTGTGTGTGTGTGTGTGTGTGTGTGGTGTGTGTGTGTGTGTGTGTGTGTGTGTGTGTGTGTGTGTGTGTGTGTGTGTGTGTGTGTGTGTGTGATTCCAGCCTCCAGTTTTTTTTTTCCACTTTTTTCTTTTGCATTTTTTTCTTTTTTTTTTTTTTTTTTTTTTTTTTTGTTGTTGTTTAATTAGTGGGGCCTCTATCCCCCTATGTTTCATTTCCATTATCATTTTTCCTCTGAAACTGACTCGGGAAAATGCGTTGTCTGTATACGTGTTTCTTTTTAACAAATTGACAATCACTTCCACGAGAGACGGAAAGTTTAATCATGTTTAGGCCATTGCCCCCCCACGAGCAGTGTGTGTGTGTGTGTGTGTGTGTGTGTGTGTGTGTGTGTGTGTGTGTGTGTGTGTGTGTGTGTGTGTGTGTGTGCGGCGTGCGTGCGTGCGTGCGTGCGTGCGTGCGCGTGCGTGCGCGTGCGCGTGCGTGCGTACGTGCGTGCGTGTGTGTGTGTGTGTGTGTGTGTGTGTGTGTGTGTGTGTTGTCGGTTTAAAATAATGTGACCGTTACAAATAAACGCAGATTTATGCAAATATAAAGAAAGGAAAGATCGAAATAAGACTGTAAGGTTTTTGAACATGAAGAGAGAGAGAGAGAGAGAGAGAGAGAGAGAGAGAGAGAGAGAGAGAGAGAGAGAGAGAGGAGAGAGAGAGAGAGAGAGAGGAGACGACCGACCGACCCCGACCCACAAACAGACACAGAGGGAGAATTAGAAACAGAGAGATGGGGGAGGGGACGATGGGGCTAAATTGAACTGAAATGTGGGGGGGGTGGGGGGGGGGGGGGGGGGGGGGGGGGTGGCAGCGAGGGTGAAGAGCAGTCGACCGATGCGTGAACATTATCTGAGCAGGAAACGGAAACGGACTGTTCCAAATCTAAACAGGGTAAAACATCAAGGTGGTGGCAGGATGAAGAAGGGGGAGATGGTAGTTGAGAGTTTGGGAAGAAAGGGGGGTAGAAAGACGGCAGGCAAAGAACAAGGACACAAGTGGGAACATGTCAGTTAAAGTGATGTCTTGTGTGACGACAACAACCAGACAGCTATACCTCACTTAACGACAATGAGAGAACAAGAACAGTATCACCTTTGTGTTTTTGTTTTATTTTTTCTTTCTTTCTTTCTTTCGCTTTTTTTCTTTTTTTTTTTTCTTCTTTTTTTTTTTTTTTTTAAATTTCTGCAATTTGGTTGTGTGCCGAATATGAGAAGACAAGTGATTTCTCGTTCTTCGTTTTCACTGTCCTAAATGTTACTTGATTTTGCCCGAAGAAGACCCAAGAGGTCGAAATGCATTGTGTCTTGTCCTGGACTTTGTTTGTCTATGTCCCTGGCGGTAAATAACCCCCTCTCTTTCTAAAAATTTTGCTTCATCATTTTCCGCCCTCAGTCACTCCGTTCTGAAACTTAACCTTTTTTTTTTGGTGCTAAATTGAATTCCATTGTGCATATCCAAGGTCTGAATAGCTCTTTGTCTACCACCTTACGGCGCTTTCAAGGTGGAGGTGATTGCATGCAGATGGAAATGAAAATAAACATAAGAGAAGTTGACTTTTGCTCCGAACGAAAGAGACAAACAAATGACAAGAGAAAACGCGACGAACTTCGACGTCTTTGGTCTTCTTCAGGCAAGACAAAAAACAAAACAAAACAAAAAAAAAGACAATGACAATAGATGTGAAATGAGAGAGAGACAGGAACGTGCGATTCCACACCCGTTTCACGCCCAGTTTTGATGAGACTAGTGATTGTTCGTTCTTCCTTTTCATTGTCTTGAACATGTTTGTCTTACCTGAAGGAGACCAAAGAGGTCGAAACGCGTCGTGTTCTGTCTTAGCAATTCATTTTTTTCTCTTTCATTCGGCCGAATAGTGAATCTTCTTTTATGTTTACCACCTAACGTAGTGTCAAATATCAATTTTGAAACATACGGGCGTATGATGTACTAACAGGGAAAGCTTATGTGTCCACAGAACAGCCGAGCAGCAGTCAGGGAAAGAAGGTTCTGGTTTAAGTGGTCACGTACGTGGGCAGAACGACTATCGGTAGAATTCTCTCTTTACCGGAAGATGTTAGTCACTTGAGTGAGTCAAGGAGACACCGACAAAGGCTTACAGTGGGAAAAACGAGGCGAGACACTAACTGTCTGCTGGTCTTCTTCAAATTCTCTTATCCACTGTTGTTATTTTTCACCATTAGCTGTCATTTTTGTCCTTAAATCAAGTCCCCTGCTCCTCTGTCTGTCTGTCTGTCAGTCTGTCTATCTGCCTATCTGTCTGTATTTCTGTTTCTCTCCTTTCTCTCTCTCTCTCTCTCTCTCTCTCTCTCTCTCTCTCTCTCTCTCCTCTCTCTCTCTCTCTCTCTCTCTCTCTCTGTATACATGTGTGTGCACTTACAGGTTAGTGTCGACAAAAGATTATATTAGAGGCACCCCGACCCATGTGGGTTAGACCCAAGTAATCTGCTAAGAGAATAGAAGTACTGTATCTGGACGTCAAGCGAATTGACCAAGCAAGAAAAAGAGCAGCTCAGCTTTGCATGGAAGCTTCGTCACAACAGGCTGATCAGTTAGGACAGAGGCTTGTTGTAGAGGCTGTAGTCCTTTTTTTTTTTCTTCTTTTCAACCAAGAACATTTCTCTTGTGACCCTGAGCTCTT
>JADBJO010003729.1:110564-120564 GCA_016801955.1 Conus betulinus
TGTCCTTCTCTTTTCTGTCTGTCTTCCTTGCTTTACGCTTTCCTGTCTGGTCTTCCTTCTTTCTCTCGCCTTTCTGTCTGTCTTCCTTCTTTCACCTCTTTCCTGTCTGGTGCTTCCTTCTTTACTCTCTTTCCTGTCTTGCTTCCTTCTTTCACTCTCTCCTTTTGTCTTGTCTTCTTCTTTCACTCTCTCCTTTCTGTCTGTCTTCCTTTCTGCACTCTTTTCTGTCGTGGTATTCCTCTTTTACTCTTTCTGTCTGTCTTCCTGTCTTTCACTCTTTCCTTCTGTCTTGTCTCTTCCTTCTTTCACTCATTTCCTTTCTGTCCTGTCGTCCTTCTGTCACTCTCTCCGTTCTGTCTGTCTTCCTTCTTGCACTCTTTCCTTTCTGTCGGTCTTCCTTCTTCACTCTTTCCCTTCTGTCTGTCTTCTTTCTTTCACCTTTCCCTTCTGTTCGTCTTCCTTCTTTCAACATTTCCCTTCTGTCTGTCTTCCTTCAGTCACTCTTCCTTTCTGTCGTCGTCCTTCTTTCACACGTTCCTCTTCATCCTTGTTTAAAAATGTCACTATAGGCCTATCTGGTGTTGGCTGTCAGCCTTGTAGGACATTCATAATCAATCATTTCTTTCCTTCCTAATGTCCTCCCCAGCAGCCGCCCCCCCCCCCCCCTTCATTTTTTTCCCCCCGTCATTAAACATGCAAAAGGTTTAAAACGATCGCCTCACTGTCTAATCTGTTGCCACATGCTGGTCGTTACGGGTCGATGAGCTGAAAGTCGTTTCCTGTGGTTCCTGATAACGAAGAAACCTGCTATTAATCCTCTAGAACCGACATCTTCCTTACACGACCACAACAGATTACAGAGATGATAAACTGCAATCATCTGCTGTCTCTCGTCCCAATCCCTTAGCTTCTATACCCTATGCCTCCATCCCCCTCCCGCATTTCCAGGGTGACTCACGTATGAACGTCAGCGGATCTATGTGTAACCACCTTTTGTCGAAAGTACGGCACGCACGCATCTCTCTCTCTCTCTCTCTCTCCTCTCTCTCTCTCCGCTCTCTCTCTCTCTCTCGCTCACTCTCTCTCGTACCCTCACATCTCTCTCTCCCTCTCTCTCTCTCTCTCGTCTTGTGTGTGTGTGTTTGTGTGTGTGTGTGTGTGTGTGTGTGTGTGGGTGTGTGTGTGTGTGTGTGTGCGCGCGGCGCGCGCATGTTGTGTGTGTGTATCTTGTTTGCACGTGTATGTGTGTGTGTGTGTGTGTGTGTGTGGTGTGTGTGTGTGTGTGTGTGTGTGTGTGTGTGTGTGTTGTGTGTGTTGTTTGCACGTGTGTGTGTGTGTGTGTGTGTGTGTGTGTGTGTGTGTGTGTGTGTGTTAGACAAACTAAAGTAATATAACGTTGTGGCAGCAGGCAGACGAATGCAAATCTAAACAATACTGACATGTTGGCAAAGTGAAGATCGAAATAACGCCTAAGCTACTGAGAGAGAGAGAGAGAGAGAGAGAGAGAGAGAGGAGAGAGAGAGAGAGAGAGAGAGAGAGAGAGAGACAGACAGACAGACAGATAGACAGATAGACAGACAGACAAAGAGAGAGACAGACAGACACAGAGAGAGAGAGACAGACAGACAGACAGACAGACAGAGAGAGAGAGAAGTGGAGAGATGTTGGGGGTAATGTGTGTGGAGTTGAGGAGGGGGAGGGGAGGGGGGGGGGGGGGGCAATGCAAGTCCACTGCCACGTCTAAGCGTTTATCTGATGAAGTGGAATGCAGCCCACTTCAACAGTGTAAACACCAAGGTGGCCCAGTGTGCACAGAAGAAGAGGTAGCTAGGGGTGACGGTGGGGGTGGGGGCACTGAAGATATGGGGAAGGGTGGACGTAGGCGGGCCGGAATTCGTGAGGAGGGGGGTGGGGGTAGGGTGGGGGGGGGGGAGGGGGATATGAAGAAAGGGAACAGAAAGGGGAAGCACATCAGTTATGTTCAGCGTAATACTGACATAAAGAGACCATTGCGACTTCCTTCCTCCGCCTACAGTAGTTAGTTCTCGCCCACTGGTCACACTTCTTGCTATCAACTCTTAACCCGTATCCCCCCACCCCCCTCCTCTGCCTGCCTGTTTTGTCTGTGTGTGTGTGTGTGTGTGTGTGTGTGTGGTGTGTGTGTGTGTTCGCGTGTGTGAGTGCGCGCGCGAGCGCGCGCGCGCACGCGTGCGCCTAAACAGCTGAGAGTACTGAAAACATCTTCGAAGGAGGCTGACGCAAAGCTCAACAGCACTGGCGTCGTGACATAGAGACGTTACAAATAAACCGTGGGTCGCCAAAGAGAGAGAGAGAGAGAGAGAGAGAGAGAGAGAGAGAGAGAGAGAGAGAGAGTATGTGTTTGTGCGTCACTGCATGTATATGTCCTGCGTTTGTGTGTATATGCGTCTCCTCCCTCCCTCCCTCCCTCCCTCTTCTCTCTCTCTCAGTCCCTCTCTCTCGTCTCTCTCTCTCTCTCTCTTCTGTCCCCTGTCTGCTTTGTGTGTGCGTTTGTGTGTGTGTGTGTGTGTGTGTGTGGTGTGTGTGTGTTGTGTGTTGTGTGTGTGTGTTTGTGCGCGTGTATTGTGTGCGCGCGTGCACGCAAGCTTAAAAGGATGTTGATATTTTTCAAAGACAAAGAAGAGGCAGGGCATCTTCTAGAGCTTCGCAGACAACTGACTTGACCAGCTCTCTCCGTCAGGAACAGTTGCTTTGTACATGGTCTTGAGCTTGACGAGAGCTTTGTTGTTTTGTCATCTCATTTCTTTCCCTTTCCAAGACCGCACCCCCAACCTTCCCCTCCTCCTTTTCCCCCTTTTCAAACACAGAAACGACACATCTTCCTTTTTTAACGAGAGACCCTCCTTTTTCTTTTGATTTTGTCTATTGAGAGAGAGAGAGAGAGAGAGAGAGAGAGAGAGAGAGAGAGAGAGGAGAAGGGAGGAAGACAGAAAAAGAGTGGATGGATTGTGAATGGATTAAGTTATGTATTGGCGGCTTGTCTGGTTGACGCTCTTTTATTTCCCAAGTAACAGAGAAGGTGGTGAAATGCTCTTTTTTTTTTTTATTCCGTCCGGCTCTTCTCCCCTGAATTACTAAGGACATTGTTCCAGGAGAGAGAGAGAGAGAGAGAGAGACGAGAGAGAGAGAGAGAGAGAGAGGAGAAGGGAGGGAGAGAAAGAGAAGATAACTAATCCGTGTGAATGAATGATTAATGCATAAATAAATAAATGAATGAATGGGAGAGAGGGTGAAAAAGACAAATGAGGAAAGGGGTCGGGACATGAGCCTGCACATTACAAATTCGAAACAAGAAATAAATATAAGATTCGAACCACAAAGAACAAGAGCATGAATAAGGATATGATAAACTCCTCGGAAACTTCCTATTCGATCAATATAGATTATAGTAAACCTAAATGCATTCGCAATTATGAGGGAAAAATCATTATCTTATTATCTTCATGTTTTCATGTACTTTCATTTAAGCTGTCAGGCTTTGTCTCCTTCGAATTGACAGAAATATAAATTTTGAAAGTGGAAGGGTTCTTTGATACTGATGTGCCTGAAGAAGAGTTGACATTGGTAAATGAAGAAGATTAGATATAAGTGCTGCACGAAAATCTGTATACAGTGGGCAACTGTATATCAAATGATATTCATCTTCTACTATATTTACACAAAAAGGACAATTTTTTGTTATAAGAATAACACTGAACCTATGAAGATTATTGTTCAAAGGTAGAACATTAAGTCTTGCATGAGACAGAGCAACCCTGAAACAGTATACATCAATGTTACAAAGATATATTTCTCGTTCAAAAATAGATTTTTAAACGATTTGTAACACGCGTACCTTTCCCTGTCTCTTATAGATCCTGTCCATTCTTGAATAAACATATCCACTAGTCTTTGCCGAAAAATTGCCAAGAATCCGCGAACATCACCCACACCCTGTTGTAGCCATACAAAGTTAAACCCAGTCTCGCATAACAATTCTCTTATTTTTGTCACCCAACATTTCTTTACGTTTTGATCTAGAGTTAACTGCATTTCGTATGCTTGACGAGGAAGCCTTTGTTGGTCCATTCTAAGCAGCTTAAACCAATATCTCAATGCACATATATAGGAGTTGATATATAACGGATATCTTCCCAGTTCCCCATAACCATTTTGTTTGGTGTCTTACTTGGGACACCCAAGAAACGTTTGCATGCAATCAAATGAATCTTTTCTAGGCATTCCAAACGGTTAAGGCCCCAAACTTCAGATGAATATAATAAGATTGGTTTAATTTTGGCATCAAAAATCTTAAAGTAGATCTGATAACTAATATCCTTATTTTTTCTGGAAAGCCCTTACTAGATTAAACATAGCTTTTTTTCCCCTTGGCAACCAAATGCTCAGTGCCGATCCTCGGACTGATTTTAGTGGAAAAAATGAAACCCAGATAACAATATTTGTTTACTACTTCTAATTTAATATTGCCAAATAACCATTGTTCACTTTTTACCCAGAAAACCCCCTTTTCTAAAGACCATGACCTTAGTCTTGTCCGTATTAACTTTCATTTTCATATGGTGCAACATGTCTGAAGTACGTTTAGCTGGTTTTGCAAACCAACAGGAGTAGAAGCTAATAGAACAATGTCATCTGCAAACAGCAGAATAAACAGTTCCATCATGTCAGGTACCAACTGAATGCCATGTCTACCTTTTTCAGATAAGTGATTTGCTAACTGGTTAATAAACATTTCAAATAGCGTTGGACTCAGCACACACCCTTGTCTGACTCCCATTGGGCAGTCAAAGAAGTCTGAATATTCAAAATTAGATCTTACACAAGATACTAATGAGTTATATACATTGCTTTTAAAGAACAGAAGAATTTCCCCTTAATACCTTGGTTTCTAATACACTGCAATAACTTATCGTGTCTTACAGAATCAAAAGCTTTTCTGAAGTCTACAAAAGCAACATAAAGCTTTTTACCACGCTGAGACAAGCATTTTTGAACCATAGAATAAAGACAGTAGATTTGGTCTATTGTAGAATAGTTTTTTCCCTAAACCAGCTTGACTTTCAGAGATCAGGTTGTTATCTTCAAGCCATGCGTATAGACGATTATTTAGAATAGTGCTATAGCATTTTGAAATTGAGCTTAATAGGATACACCTCTATAGTTATCTACATTCTCCGTATCTCCCTTTTTGTGGATTGGGATAATAATAGCCTTTGCCCAAACTTTAGGATAAATGCCTTTTGCAAATATAATGTTGAAAAGCCTTTTCAAAAAGGGAATAGTAATTGCACTTCCAGCCTTCAACATTTCAGAAATGACTCCATCTGATCCACATGCCTTACCTGACTTTAATTTGTTCACAGCAATTGAAATTTCACTTTCAGTGATTTCAGCATTTAGCACGTGCTCTTCGTGCTCAGTCAAATCAATGTTGTCACAATGTTCATCATCCGAATTACTATCATCCATTGAAAAAACATTTTTAAAATGATCATACCATTTATCAATTGAAATGTCATTTGTATTTTTCGCTCTTTGCTTCCCACACCCCATTTCGGTTAACTGTTTCCAAAATTTGGATGAATCAGAAATATTTGATGCTAACATTTCGGCCTTCCTTCGTTTAAAGCTTCTTTTTTAAACTTCAGCAAGTTTTTGTACTTTTTCTTTGCTTGTACATGCTGTAATCTGTGTTCTTTTTTCTAGTTCTTCTGAAAATTCTGAGTGTACGCTTACTGTAACGTTTGGCTTGTCGACACTCCTCATCAAACCATTCGAAGACTTTGGTGAGGCAACCAAATAGACTTTCTTTACCATGAAATTGCTAGCCGATAGCAGACAACTTACAAAAAGATCTATTGCACCATCAACATCATGTTCCAATATGGCGTCCGCCCGTTGTAATCTATCATGAATGTCTGTTTTTCTCAGATTCTCTAGAAAGTCTTGTTCACCTTGTTTATCCCAAACATGTTTTTCGATAAAAGAATTGCTCTTACTTTCATGTTTGCCGCTTTTGCTTGGGATGGTCAAAGGAAACGAAAGTACAACTGGCAAGTGATCAGATTCGACAGAATCGTCAACAACGAGTGACATGTCATACTGGGCATTAAGTAAGTTTTGAGACATAACAAAATAATCAACAGTACTGCATCCTAAACTGGATATAAGGTGTAACTACCATCGAAACCATGTTCACAAAGCCCATTCAAAATAACAAGGTCCAAAGAGTTGCATAGTTCTAACAACTGATCACCAAATACATTTTCATATTCATCGTGTGAAGTCCTACAATATGGCGACTGGTCATAGTTCTCTATAAAATTGTCATCAACATCGATGCCGACATTATTTTTCGAGGCTGTTCTTGCGTTAAGGTCCCCAGATAATAACACATAAAAATTGTGTGATTCATACAAATCCAACAAACATTGTTCTAATGGTTCCATGCCAAACCCATTCGTGTTATTTTCCCCAGGCATTTGACTCTATTGGAGGTATATATGTACAAATCCAAAATACATTCATGTCGCTATCGAAAAGCTTCTTATCAATATTCAAAATGATCGTATTTTCAGACTTATATTCAATCCGTGTAACAAAACTAGAAAAAGTCTTTTTAATTAAAACAATTACTCCTCCTGAATATCGTCCTTGATGGGAAAGCTTCTTTGCTTGTGAATTATAAATCACGTAATCATTGAAAAGTGAGGATTCGAAATTCACACCAACAAACGTTTCAGTTAAACACACAAAATCATGTGATTTGATATAGCTTACAAAATCGTTGTTCTCCAACTTAGAAAGCAATCCATTTACATTAAAGTTTAGAAACTTGATTGAAGTGCTATTATTTTTAGGTATTTCTTGAGGACAATTATTTTCTATGGACTGCTTTGCAGTAAAGTTTGCACCACGTTTTTTTCTTTAACTTTCAAGGCCCGGCCGATATCCTATTTGGAAACGGAATTAAGCTTGGCGCGGGACCTTGTGCGTCCCCTTTCCGTAATGTCCCTGCCACGTTCCTTGGACTGCGCACGTTTGAAACTGTCCAGTATAGTGTTCTGACTGGCATCCCTTGGCCTGGCTTCTCCCTTCTTTACGCGCTGTTTCTGTTGGTTGTCATCTCCCTGAACACCAGGATTTGAAAGTGCCACTTCACTGTTGGCGTTCGTCGTATTGTTTGTGTCAACAGACGGAGTTGCTATCTGTTGTTCTGATCGCTCATCATCCTGTCTGTCTGTCCTGATAGCTGTATGAGAAGATGGATCGGCCTGTGTAGTGTGTGTATGTTGTATGTCTGTGTCCCCCCATGAGTATTTCCTGGATTCCCAGGTGTGCTACACAATATCGCCTGTTCATTCTCTGTTTCACTTGGTTTGTTGATAGTAGCCCCCTGTTCATTCACTATGAGTTCATCATCACTCTTTTCTTCTACTGCATCAGGTTCAATATCATGAGAGATTCTGCAAGAAGTTTGAGACACAGTAATCGCAGGGGTTGAGGTGATTTCTAACTCGCTTGCAGTGCCACCCTGTACGTCTTTGTCGTTGACGATTGGCACCGAGAATTCCACCTCATTTCCCCTTACGTCACTGAGCTTCTCACTGTTGTCCTGTCTTCTGTCGGGACTGTTTATGTCACCATTCTGTATATTGTCTTTGTCCGTATGCCGTGAGTCCCTGTAAACGTCAGGCTGGTGAGTCACTTGTCTGTGATGAATATACTGACTGACTGTGTCTCTGTGCTTCTTCGGAGTACCTCATTCTGGGAAGCATTCGCTGCTGACCGTAGTTCCTGGATCGTCTATCGTGGAAGGCTTCTGAATCTTCATCTGTCGGCAGTCTCCGCTGGGCTGCCTGGCTGTAAGATGACCGGCCTGGAGCTACTGGTCTGGCGTGACGGCCGACACGGTCAGCTGAAGACCTGTCATTGCCCCCTCTCGATCTCCTCTGTACCCTCTTCTTTCCTGCTGGCTGTGAACGTGGACAACCTCTGTCCTGTTGTCTTCACCATCTTTTCTGGGAGCAGGAGGATGTCTATCTGGCACCCCCAGTAGCCGCTGACTGCTGTCTTCTGTCCTCTCACCTCGTCCAGTGCGGTAGCGCTCGTTCGTTGAGTGGTGCAGTTGTGGCCACTCCTCACCCTGCAGTAGATGTCGGTCGTCCCGTGAAGACTGTAGGTTGTAGGAAGAGTGGCTGTGAGAAGACGTAAATCGACTATGCGAAGGCTGTCTATCTTTCACATGAAGTCGTCCATTATAAAAATAAGCCATTTTGCCCTGGTCTCTGTGGAAATCTATCATCTGTCTCTGCCTTGTGGTGAGGTCCGCAGTCACTCTGATGCTGTTACGCCGCATTGCATCACGCAACTCTCGGTCCCTGAGGATGGACATCCTGTCTCCCCAACGACAGAACTGCACCAACAGTGGGCGGGGAGCGCCGTTCTGGCGTGGACTGCCTATCCTATAGGCACGTTCAATGTCAGATGCATGCCACACAACATGACCGGAATGAAAGTTTAGAATGTCCGTCACGAGTTTCTCACTGGTCAGATCATCCCTCTGTCTTGTTTTCATCAATGCCGAAAAATGTTAGATTGCGTTTTTCTTGGTTTCTGTTTCTAAAGAGCTTCCACTTTTTCTTCCATACGATCGAGACGTTCCAACATGTTGACACTGTCTTCCTTAAGTTCGATGATTTGTGTTCAGCATTGTTGTCCGCACATTTCTTCACCTTGCCTATTTCTAAGTTTAGGCGGCGAAGAAGTTCTTCTTGCATCTGGAATTTGTCCTCGATTAGTTTGTGCATATTGATTGAATGGAGCTGGAAACCATTCATCAACTGAGCAGTCTCCAGTCAACCAGTTGCAAAACATTATTTTCTTCAGGTCCGGGGTTCAGCTCGACATCTTTGCTCATCAACAGAAGGACAGAACACAACCAGTACGCCAGCCTACTCGAGACGCGCAGCGGCTTGCATGTGAGAGAGAGAGAGAGAGAGAACTTAAAAAAAAAAATCCTTTTCCGATTTTGTTCTTTCTTTCATCCATTTTGTATTTCCTATTTCTCTTTTCCTTCCGTCTTTTCCTCTTCTTTTCTATCATTCTTTCTTTCTTCACCTGTGCCTTTAAATCCTTTTTTTTTTTTTTGGTCTATGAAACATCGTAATATGTCTGCCTCGCATTCCACTCTCTGTTTTTCTTGTTTGTTGTTTTTTTTTCTTCGTATTTTAATCAATGCGATATTTTCCTTCTATTCATTCTGCCCCCCACCCCCCCCCCCACCCCCGTCCCTCCTTTCCCCCCCCCACCCCCCTTTTTTTTTGTTGTCTCCTTTTTTTGATCCCCCTCCAACCCCCTATCCTCCACTGAAGAAGCAAAGGCAAAATGACCGCATCTTACCAAAAAACAAAAAAAAAAAAACAAACAAACAAAAAAAAACCCCTGTCTAATCCGTTGCACATGATGGTCTGTACGGGTCAAAGAGCTAACAGACATTTCCTGTGGTTCATGATAGCGAAGAGACTACGCTCAGAGCGTCTTCAAGCGAATGCTTACACGAACACACAGAGATAGTAGAAGGATGACAGACTGCCCACATCTAAGGTCTCTCCCCTCTCTCGTCCCCCCCCCCCCCCACACACAACACACACCTTCCCCATCTTTTTTTTTTTTTTTTTTTTATAAGAAATTCTGTTCCTTTCGCTCTCTCCACGTCCCTTTCGGACTCCCGTGTGAAAGGGAGTGGATCTACGTAAACACCTTGTGCCGGCAGTTTGCGCGCGTCTCTCTCTCTCTCTCTCTCTCTCTCTCTCTCTCTCTCTCTCTCCCTCTTCTGTCTGTCTGTCTCGCTCACCCCCCCCTCCCTCTCTCGCTGTGTGTGTGTGTGTGTGTGTGTGTGCATGTGTGCGCGCGCATGCGTACGTGCATGTGCGGCTTTTAATCTAGCTTTTCTTTCCTT
>JADBJO010003729.1:128064-155564 GCA_016801955.1 Conus betulinus
GGCAGCCACAGCCCGGTCGGTCCGCTGCAGCCCCGGCACCGGCTATCCACAGGGAGCAGCAATGTCAAGCCGTCAAGAGGCAACCCACCAGAGGAGACACTGCACTGCTGCCGATCACTTCGGTGGTGTTCAGTGGCGCCTGTTCTGATCTAACATACGCAGGACACCACCTACTAAGCCCCCTACTGACGACAATAATTGCTTAGTCGCGGAGCCGGCGTGAGTGAGCTCTCCCTCAGGAGGGCGCCACCACTCCATCCGTCCAACGACAGCCCCCATGGACTCGCCGATACCGGTGACCCCGACGGAACCAAACCAAGGCCACAGACGTGGAGAGGACATCGAAACTGAGGTCACCATGAGAGCAGGGCATGAACGGCCACAGAATTTGAGACTTTTTTTTTTATGCTGATCGATGAGAATGAGGATGATTAAGATGATGCTACGGATTTCCATTTCGGTCTGAGACTACATGAAAGGGTTGTACTCTACGCTTCCTTTCATAATATATCCCAGCGTCAACCAGGCCCGAGAGATACAGGCACCTGCAGTGTTGGTCAGGAATTTGAGCAACACTCTCAGAAATGCATCATTAAGTGGATGAAACTCGACTGTGTGGTCCCCAGTTTTCCCAACTGAGTACGCAGCAAACTCAACTCTGGGTAGGAGCCGGTCGGGGCAGAAAAACCCACACATGACACCTGATGGGATTCGAACCGCGACCTCCCAGCCGGGAGTCCGCGACGCTAACTACTTCGCCACGGTGGCTGGTATTAAAAAATTCTCTCATAGAACCGAAAGCAGCGCGGTTCTAGGGCATTCTCATTTTCTGCGGCGCTACTACTCTGGAATTCTCTACCTTTCCAACTATGCCATGTCCCTGAATTCGTTTCTGTCTTTCGTGTCTGCGCTAATAACGCATCTGTTTTAGAGCCCAGTTGCACAACACCGCCAGAAATATTGCTGAATTGCTACCGGACAATTGCACACTTTGCTCTTGTATGAATGGGCTGTTCACCGTATAATACAGTGTATATGTCAATGTTGGTGATTCTATGATACTGTGTGTGTGTGTGTGTGTGTGTGTGTGTGTGTGTGTGTGTGTGTGTGTGTGTGTGTGTGTGTGTGCATGCGTATGCGCGCGCGCACGCGCGCGCGTGTGTGTGTGTATGTGTGTGTGTGTGTGTGTGTGTGTGTGTGTGTGTGTGTGTGTGTGTGTGTGTGTGTGTGTTGTGTGTGTGTGTGTGTGTGTGTGTGTGTGTGTGTGTGTGTGTGTGTGTGTGTGTGTGTGTGTGTGTGTGTGTGTGTGTGTGTGTGTGTGTGTGTGTGTGTGTGTGTGTGTGCATGCCTGCGGATGTGCATGTATGCATCCGTGTGTTTGCGTGCGTGCATGCGTGCACGTGCATATGTATATGCGTGCGTGTGTATGTACATATGTGTGTACGTACACGCCCGAGAGAGAGAGAGAGAGAGAGAGAGAGAGAGAGAGAGAGAGAGAGAGAGAGAGAGAGAGAAAGTGAGAGAGAGAAACGGAGAGAGACAGAGAGAGAGAGAGTACGTGAGTGTGCGTGCGTGAATGTGTGTGTGTGTGTGTGTGTGTGTGTGTGTGTGTGTGTGTGTGTGTGTGTGTGTGTGTGTGTGTGTGTGTGTGTGTGTGTGTGTGTGCATATGTATGTGCGTACACGTCCGCGCGCGCGCGTCTGAGCGTGTTGACGTGGTAGGAGCTTGGATGGAGAGAGAGAGAGAGAGAGAGAGAGAGAGAGAGAGGAGAGAGAGAGAGAGAGAGAGAGAGAGAGAGAGAGAGAGAGAGAGAGATTCAGGGAAAACTGTTTCTGAGCTGTGCTGTGGAGCAGTTGTGTGGACAAATAATGAAATTAGCTTTAACATCTTGGTCTGGAAGGCACAACTTGGATCCGTTTCGTCAAGTTCTTTCTTGTCTTCTTTCTTTCTTTTCTTGTTTCTTTCTTTTTTTTTTTCTTTCCTTCTTTCGTTCTTTATTCTTTCTTTCTTTCTTTTTCTTTTCTTCTTTCTTTCTTTATTTTTCCTTCTTTCTTTCCTTTCTTTCTTTTTTTCCACCCTTTTCTTTCTTTTTTTCTTCCTTCCTTTCTTTCTTTCATTCTTTCTTCCGTCTTTTCTTTCCTTCCGTCTTTCTTTGTTTCTTTCTTTTCCGTCACTCTTTCTCTCTCTCTTTCTTTCTTCTTTCTTTCTTCTTTCCTTCCTTTCTTACCGCTTGTCTTTCTCTTCATCAGTCCACCACCCCCCCCCCCCCCCCCCCCCCCCCACCCCGTAAGGAAATATACTTCTTTCTTTAAATTCATGTCTTTTTGTTTTGATTTGTTTTGTTTCCGCTTTTTTGTTGTTGTTGTTATTATTATTATTTTTTTTAATCTTTTCTCTTTTTTCAATTTTTTTCTCCTTTCATCCTTCGTGGCTTTTTTTTTCTTCTGAGTACCCATCCGCCGGCCTCTCTTTCACCTTTTGTTTTGCGTTTCTTTAGTTCCTTTCCACCTGTTGTTTCCATTGCCTGTCTTTTTGTTTTGCATTGTAAATAATACGATGCAATTCGTGGCAAAAGCAAAATTTTGAAAAAAAATACATTGCTAAAAAAATAAGGACACACTCAGAGTGCTAAATTTGAACTACGACGATGACTCGGTAAAATCTTTTACAAGGTATACTGCAGAGGAGATGGAACATTGGAAATAAGAACAGCCCCAAAGGTGATTAAAGGATAAAACGAAGTTTAAAGGAGACGGTACGATATTTCAATTTGGCCTGTTAACGCATTGCGAATTCTTGAAAATGAGTTATTCATTCTGGGTGGTCCGGTATTCAGGTTTATGGCGCTTGACATAGTAGCGTCGTTTAAAGTCATGTTTTGTTGGGGTTTACTGTGTACGTTATTTGATTTTTGCTTTGCAACCCCATGTCATCAAGGCTGTATAGCTAATGGAATTAAAATGTTCAGTGTTCAATGTTCTGTCTGTTTCTCTCTCTCTCTCTCTCTCTCTCTCTCTCTCTCTCTCTCTCTCTCTCGCTCTCTCTTCTCTCTCTCTCTCGGCCCATGACATCAGCAAACATAGAGAACAGAGACTTGTCAAAAGGGAACGTATCTTGGCCGTCCTGACATTGAAGACAAGGACATTTTCTACCGTCGTTATCTGCACCAGCCTGTGCGTGGTAGTACTTGAAAGAGGGAGATACAGGAATGTAGCCCCCCCCCCTCCGCACCCACCCCACACCCTCCTCTCCATCTCCCTCTGTGTGAATGCCTGTCTGTCAGTCTGTCTGTCTGTACTGTCTGTCTGACAGTCCGTCTGTCTGTCTCTCTGTCTGTTCCTGTTTCTTTCTCACCCCCCCCCTCTCTCTCTCTCTGTCTGACTGTCGGTCTGTCTGTCTGTCAGTCTGTCTCTCTGTCTGTCCATCTTTCTATCTCCTTCTGACTGTCTGTCTGTCTCTTTGTCTGCCTGCCTGTCTGTCTTGGTCGCTGTCTGTCCGTCCGTTTATTGGTCTGTCACTCTGTCTGTCTGTCTGTCTTTCTTGTTGTGTGTGCGCGCGCGCGCGCGCGTGTGTGAGTGTGTGTGTGTGTGTGCGTGCGTGTGCGTGTGTGTGTGTTGTGTGTGTGTGTGTGTGTGGTGTGTGTTTGTGCGTGTGTGTGTGTGTGTGTGTGTGTGTGTGTGTGTGTGTGTGTGTGTGGTGTGTCTGTGTGTGTCTGTGTCTGTGTGCGTGCATGCGTGCATGCGTGCGTGCGTGCGTGCGTGCGTGCGTGTGTGTGTGTGTGTGTGTGTGTGTGTGTGTGTGTGTATGTGTGTGTGTGTGCACGCGTGATATTTTGTTGCTGTTTTAGCATTGCATCGTATTGTTACCCAAAATTAATGATTATGTCAGAGATCTCTGGCAGGAGGATTGGAATACACAGACGGACAACAAGCTCTTTCAGATCCGTCCAAACCTTAAGGAGTTCCTCTCATCTGCGTCTGGTGGTCGTAAAGAAGAAACAGTTCTGTGCCGGCTGCACACACGGCCATTCGTATTTTACTCATTCCTACCTTTTAAAGAGTGAAGAAGCTCCGTGGTGCATTCCATGTCATGTGCCACTCACAATGAAACATATTCTTTTGGAGTGTTGGGACTTGCACGATGTGAGACACAAAACATTTCCCTGTTCAGAGATGTTCCGCCCTGACGTGATCTTTGGGGTTTTTGAGAGAGATGAACATTTTTCATCTGATTTAAGATTTTACGGAAGGAAGATTTTTAACGAAGTTTCTGGTGGGTGTCTAGAAGATATCATTTAAAGAGATGTGTGAATTTTTTTTTTTTTTAATGGACTGGTGAGTTTGATTTTAACGTGGTGACAGCCCTGATGTGGCCCTTTGCGGTCGGCTGGGCTATAAGCAACATTATCTTATCTTATCTTACCCTGCCGTCAGAATACACTGTGCGATCTCTTTTCTCATGTTTTCTAAGGTATGAAGTGAGATTTGACTTAGTACCATTGCTCGGGGAAAAATGAAACAAAAACAAAACAACAAACAAGAAAACAAACAAACAAAGAAAACACACACACACACACACACACACACACACACACACACACACACACACACACACACACACACACACAACACACACACACAAACCCCGTCAGATGAACATGACTGCATGACTCCCGCACGTTTGAGGGAGGCTTTTGTTGGTCGTGTGGCAAACCATAGGACCGGGTATCTCCTTCGTCACTGAAGAACGAAGGGGCTCTATAATCTCTAAAACAAACGAACGACTGATGATGCACCGGTAGGTGACGATGCATTATTGGCCCAAGTCCCCAGAGACAGCATGGGATGTTTTTGCTCACACACACCACTCGGCCTCCGAATCTGAACAGAGTTTTTTTTTTTTTTTAATTTTTTTTTTTAATGAAGGTCTCATGGAAGTGTTTTAATGAAGATCTCATGCAAAGGATTGCACTCCAGGTCTAATGAAGAGGTTTATTCAAGGTTTCAATGAACGTGTGCTTACTTGTCTGAAAAAAAAAGAGTTTATTAAGAACTCATGTGAACGTTTGTTCCAAGTCGCCTTCACAGAAAGACTGATTAAGATCTCACGAGAAAGATTTTAATTGAAGAAATCACGGAAAGACGGCTCATGGAAAGAAAGGAAATCTGAAATCACGGAAAGACAGGAAATCTAAAAATCATGGAAAGAAAGGACATCTTAAATAATGGAAAGACAGGAAATCTTAAATCATGGAAAGATAGGAAATCTTCAATTCTGGAAATTAAAGAAATCTTAAATCATGGAAAAGAAAGGAAATCTTAAATCACAGAAAGAAAGGAAATCTTAAATCATGGAAAGACAGGAAATCTTAAATCATGGAAAGAAAGGACATCTTAAATCATGAAAAGGCAGGAAATCTTAAATCATGGAGAGAAAGGAAATCTTAAATCAGGGAAAGAAAGATAATCTTCAGCGAGGCAGAGAACAATTAGTGGCAAATAACGAACAAGTAGGGTAAGTCATAGAAAGAGTGTGTTAAGTATTCAAAGAAAGGGTCAGGTGAGATCTCATGGAAAAGAATTCACTTAAAAAGCATATGGGCAGGATTTGATTAAATGCCTGTAGAATTAATTTGCTTAAAGTTGCATAGAAAACATCCTGTTAGAAAAAGAACAAGAAGAAATACACAATAATGAAAGACAAATGAAGAAAGAAAGGGAGGGAGGAAGAAGACTTATTCTAACTCACTCCGAACCCTTCAGATCAACGTTTACACTGGCTGAAACGAATGTTGAAGGAATCATTAATGGACAAAGTTGAGCCAGAGTTGTGTAGATGTTTGATGGATGGCACTGAACCATGCTGTCTTCCTTTAACACTTTTTTCTAACTTAAGACTTAGATGCCTTCACATCGTGCGACGCAAGAGGCAGTCACGGCGCTCCACTGTGCACGGTCCTCAGCCTATTTTACTGGTGTCACTCCATCCTCTGTCAGCGAGTCTGAGGTCTCTCTCCACTGTCCGTCGCCAGCTCATCCTGGGTCGTCCTCTTTTTCTCCGGTCTGCTGGGGTTCATTTAATGGCCTGGTTTGCATGTCTTGAAGAGGGTAATCTCAAGCCAGTGGAGGCGCCGTCTGCAGACGATGGTTGACACGGGGAGCTGTTTGGATCTCTCCCTGACGTTTTCTTTTGGTATAAAGTCTGGCCATTTGATGCCCAAGATCTTACGTAGGCACTTAGTATCAAAAGCGTCGAGTTTCTCTACCTTACATTTCGTTTTCTTTTCCTGGAGGAGAAAATGGGGTTTCTTGGTTACCTGGTGTTGAGCAGCAAAACAGCTCGTGGTAGGAAATTTGTCTTTCTTACTTGTTCATCTCTGGGAAGAGAGTGGAACCTGTTTGTATGTTGCTAGGTCTTAAACGGCAAGTACTTCCTCAGAGACAAAAGGGGTTGTCTCCGTACATAGCCTTGTGTTTTGATACTCTTCGATAGCTGGATCTTGACGAGTATCAACTGGCCAAAGATTTTTTTTTTAATGGTACAAACTGATTTGACTACGGTGAAATCAGCGGCTTTTATTGACCCGAGTTCATAATCTGAGACTGCTTGCTAGGACAGACTTGGTTCGTTTTCACCCGTAGGTTTTGTTTAAAATGTTTGTTTTGATTTTAACATTTGTATGTTTGTTTATATGTTTATTTATTTATTCATTAATTAGTTTATACGTTTACTTACTTATTTATCTATTTAATCATTTATTTGTTTATTCATCGATTTATTTACTTCGTCATTCCTCTATTGATCTGTTTATTTACTTATATATTTATTTATCCCCTTCTTATTTTCTTTCTTTCTGCCTTTCTTTCTTTCTGTCTTTCTTGTTCTTTCTTTCTTTTCTCCTTTCATTCATTCATTCATTCATTCTTCTTTTTTTCTTTTTCTTCGTTTTTGTGTGTGTGTGTGCTATACTCAACATATCTAGTCAGCCCTGCTGAACGTAAAAAAGGGCTGGCAGCATTTGATCTGCAGCCAGGGGTACACATTTAAGGGAAAGGGGAAAAAAAAAAAAACGGTTCCACCAGCGTCCCATTTGCTTGCAGCCTGGCGTCAGCAGCTTTGCAGCAGAGAATGTAAATGTGAGGGAGTACTGGAAACAGTATCTTCCTCAGGTCTGAAACTGGATGGCGGGATAAAAGAAGAATCCTCCGCAATCGCTTTCATTTCGTCTTCTTTGCTGGTTGCTATCATCTTTCTTTCTTTCTTTCTTTCTTTCTTTCTTCTTCTTCTTTCTTCTTTCGCTTCGTCTTTTCTGCTGGTAGCTTCTTCTTGTTGTTTGTTTTCGTTCTTCTTCTTGTTCATTTTTTGTTTTTGTTCTTCTTGTTCTTCTTCTTGTATTTGTTGTTGTTCTTGTTCTTGTTCTTCTTCTTGTTCCTGTTGTTGTTGTTGTTGTTGTTGTTGTTGTTGTTGTTCTTCTTCTTCTTTCTTCTTCTTCTTCTTCTTCTTCTTCTTCCTACTTCCACACCCTAAGAAGGCTTCCCGTCCAGTGCCCGCTCACATTTATATGCAATGTCGGCGATTTGTAGATCCAGGAATGCAAATCTTGCTCGCAAATCGTGGATTTCTTGGACCCCGCACATTTCCAGTTCATACTATTTGCTAAAGTTCAATAGTGGAACCGTTAGCATTTGTTTGATATTAGGAAAATTAGATGACTTTTGTGGTATTGAACACACACACACACACACACACACACACGAACACACACACACACACAACACACACCACACACACACACACACACACACACACACACACACACACACACACACACACACAACACACACACACACACACACACACATACACACACACACACTTATACATTTTCTTTTTTAAAAATTTTTCACACTATTCATTTTGTCTTATTTGGCAGTTGGCTTGATGGGAAAAAAAAGCAGATACTGTTTATACAATGTACCATCTAAAATACAATGTGAGTGACAGATGAGAGAGAGAGAGGAGAGAGGAGAGAGAGAGAGGAGAGAGAGGAGAGAGAGAGAGAGAGAGAGAGAGAGAACAAACGAACGAACGAAATTTTGTTTATTTAGGGATATGAAATAAGCATACAATCGTGCTTTTTTACAATCAGCCCTGAGAGAGAGAGAGAGAGAGAGAGAGAGAGAGAGAGAGAGAGAGAGAGAGAGAGAGAGAGAGAGAGAGAGAGAGAGAGAGAGTCCATAGCCTCCGTTTTTGTATATTTTCTCAAAAGTCTGTTTTGATACAAAACAGTTGTTGACAACAGCAAGTTCTACACATTCCTGTACTCAGAATATTTGTCAAAACGTTTTTTACCACATCGCCGATTTGACATTCTGTGAATACTTCCATTCCACTGACGTTTTTTATATATGCTGTTGGAAGATGCTACCTACACATGAAGGACTGCAAGTGTTAGATGTTGGTCAGTGAGGACTGCAGTTGGAAGATGTTAGCTGATAAGGGCACAGATGTAAGATGTTAGCCGGTAGGGCTACAGCTGGAAGATGTTAGCCAGTCAATGCTGCAGTTGGAAGACGTTAGTCAATGAATGCTGCAGCTGGAAGATGTTAGCCAGTGAACGCTGCAGTTGGAAGATGTTAGCCAGTGAACGCTGCAGTTGGAAGATGTTAGCCAGTGAATGCTGCAGTTGGAAGATGTTAGCCAGTGAACGTGGAAGATGCAGTTGGAAGATGATAGCCAGTGAACGCTGCAGTTGGAAGATGTTAGCCAGTGAACGCTGCAGTTGGAAGATGTTAGCCAGTGAACGCTGCAGTTGGAAGATGTTAGCCTGTGCGTTCTGCAGTTGGAAGATGTTAGCCAGTGAGTGCTGCAGTTGGAAGATGTTAGCCAGTGAATGCTGCAGTTGGAAGATGTTAGCCAGTGAATACTGCAGTTGGAAGATGATAGCCAGTGAATGCTGCAGTTGGAAGATGATAGCCAGTGAATGCTGCAATTGGAAGATGATAGCCAATAGGGTTTGCAGTTGGAAGCAGTTAGCCAGTGAATGCGGCAGTGGGAAGACTTACCCAGTGAGGGCTGCAGTTGGAAGATGTTAGCCAGTGAATGTTGCTGTTGGAATATGTTAGCCAGTGAAAGCCTGCAGTTGGAAGATGTTAGCCAGTGAGTGCTGCAGTTGGAAGACGTTTGCTCGTAAAGGGTGGAGTAGGAAGGTGTCATCCAGGGATGACAGCATGTAGAAGATGTAGACCAGTTAGGGCTGCAACTGGAAGATGTTAGCATGAAAATAGCTATTTTGAATGTGTTGACACGAAAGGGCAAGTGTTCGGGAGCTGTGTTTGTATGTAGTACGTACGTTTGGAGTTACAATTTGAAGACCTATACGTTGGAGCAGAATGTTGAACTAGCTGGTGAAGGTCTTTATCTTGTTTTATTTAGAGGGACCTGTCGTGACCCTAAAATTTGCGAATTAAGACCAGTTGAAGGGGTCGCAGACAATAGTTTGCCCAGATTAGTGTTAAAGGGAGGGATAAACCGATCAAGAAATATTTCAAGGGAAGAATGATAGATTGTTGAAGTGTCCATGGCGATCGCCTTCTAGAGTCATCTTTCTTTCTTTCTTTCTTTGGTCTGTCGTGTCTGTTTGTCTGTCTGTCTCTCTCTCTCTCTGTTTCTTCTCTTTCTTCTTCCTTCCATGTTTCTACTAGTTTTGATATTTGTTCGTTTGTTTGTTTCCTTTATCTTCTTCACATTATCTTCTTCGTCTTCTTGGTATTGTTGTTGTTGTTGTTTTGGTGTTGTTGTTGTGTTGTTCTTAGTTCTTCCTCCTCCTCCTCCTCCTCTCCTCCTCCTCCTCCTCTCTCTCCTTTCCTTCTTCTACTCCTCCTCCTCCTCCTCTTCCATCATCCTCCTCCTCATCCTCATCATCACATCATCATCATCATCATCATCATCATCATCTTCTTCTTCTTCTTTCTCTTCTTCTTCTTCCTCTTCTTCTTGCTTCTTCTTCTTCTTCTTCTCTCTCCTCCTCCTCCTCTCTCCTCCATCGTCAACATCATCATCATCATCATCATCATCATCGTCATCATCATCATCATCATCATCATCGTCATCATCATAGTTCTTTTTTCCTTGTTGTTGTTGTTGTTGTTGTTGTTGTTGTTATTCTTCTTCTTCGTCTCTTCTTCTTCTTCTCCCTCTCTTCTTCTTCTTCTTCTTCTTCTTCTTCTTCATCGTTTCTCGAGTGAATATTCTTTTACTTCGCCAACGTCCGTCTTCTTTTCACGTACCTCTTCTTCTGCTTCTTGTCCATCTTCCAGTCCTTCTACACAATAGGGTCTGCTAGGTTCCCCTTCAGCTCCTAGTGAATATGCTCTTTACTTTTATGCTCCGACGATGGCACTACATTGGCCTGGCTTGACATCATTTATCCCCCCCACAGTTTTGATGTGATCAGGTTTTGAGTGCTTGCTTGGCAGCTTTATTGGATGTACGCTGAAAATGTTGGAGTTGAAGTGTGTTGGAAATTGGCTTGATCTGTGTGTTATCCTTGCTTGTTAACATTGATCTCTCTCTTCTCTCTCTCTGGCTCTCTCTCCTCTGTCTCTCTCTCTTCTCTCTCCCTCTGTCTTTCTGTCGGCTCTTGGATCTCTGTCCTTATCCTTGCTCTCTTAACGTTCCTCTCGTTATCTCTCTCTCTCTCTGTCTCTCGTCTCTTGTCGTTTGTCCCTGTCTCTCTGTCTCTCTGTCTGTCTGTTCTCTCGTCTATCTCTGCTCCTCCACCTGTCTCTCTTCTCTCCTTCTTGTGTCCTCTCTGTCTCTGTCTGTCTGTCTTCCCTACCCTCTCGTCTGTCTGTTTTCCGTTTGTCTGTCTGTCCTTGTCTGTCTGTCTGTCTGTTTTCTCACCCTGTCCTCGCTCCCTCGCTTCTCTCACCTCCGTCTCGCATCCCCCCTCTCTCATCTCCCTCCCCCCTTCCCCCACACACACTCTCAGACACACACCCACACACACCACACACACACACACACACACCACACACACACACACACACACACACACATACACTCACTCCATACACACACTGAAATTGAGCCCAGAAAATGTAAACCAATTTCTACACGTTTCCAAACAGATATATCATAACTGTCATCTGCACGACTTGTAGCATGATCCATTTACGTTCTGTTCCACTCTAAGCCAAGAGCGGGAATAGCCACCAAATGTAAGCATGATGAGGATGCTGTTTTTTTGTTGTTGAAAGTTTGTACGAGAGTCATAGGTGGTGTGTCTCCATTCAAAATACATCGCTTGAGAATGAAAACAAACAAACAAACAAACAAACAAAAATCCAAACAAAACAAAACAAAACAACAACAAACCGCGTTAGGATGTGTCACATTTTATGTTGCCCCAATGTGCAAGAAATCTGATCTTCACTTTATTCTGATGGGGTATGTTGGTGTCCAAATCCGAACGAAGACTCCATTTCAAAGAATTGCTCTGTCCATCTTAAGGGCGTTTTTGAACTATCTATCACCCCTGTTGGCATACGTCAAGGCATGCCTCTCTCTCTCTCTCTCATCTCTCTTCTCTCACTCTCTCGATCTCCTCTCTATCTCTCTATTCCTCTCTCTTCTCTCTCTCTCTATCTCTCTCGCCTCACTTCTCTTGCCCTCTCTATTCCTCCCTCTCTTCTCTCTCTCTCTCTCCTCTCTCCTCTATCTCTATACTTGTGCCTTCTCTATCTTCCTCCCCTTCTCTCTCTCTCTCTCCTCTCCATCCCTCACTTTTGCCTCTCTTATCTTCCTCCCTGTCTTCCCCCTCCCTCTCAACCTCCGCTCTCTCTCTCTTCATCTCTCTCTCTCTCTCCTGTCTCTCCCTCTCTCTTCCTCCTCTCTTCTCTCTCTCTCGTCTCCTGTCCTCTCCCTCACTTGTTCCTTCGCTATCTTTCCTCCCCTGTCTTCTCCTCTCCTCTCTCATCCTCCCTCACCTCTTCTCTCTCCTTCTCTCTCTCTGTCTCTCCTCTCTCTTCCTCCCGCTCTTCTCTCTCTCCTCTCCTACTCTCTCCCTCAATTGTGCCTCTCTACTTCCTCCCTGTCTTCACCCTCTCTCTCCTCTCTCTCTCCTCCTCTTCTCCTCCTCTCTCTCTCTCTCCTTCTCTCCCTCCTCTCTTCCTCCCCCCCTCTCTTCTCTCCTCTCTCTCTCCTCCCTCACTTGTGCCTCTCTATATTCCTCCCTGTCTTCTCTCTCTCTCCTCTCTCTCTCTCTCTCTCTCTCTCTCTCTCCCTGGCCTCTGCCCTCTCTCTTTCCCTCCCTCTCTTCTTTCTCTCTCTCTCTCTCCGTCTCCCCTCAATTTGTGCCCTCTATCTTCCTCCCGGGTCTCTCTCTCTCTCTCTCTCTTCTCGTCTCTCTCTCTCTCTCTTCCCTCTCTTCTCTCTCTCTCCTCTCTCTCTCCGCCCGCTCTTTCTCTTTTCCCACTTTCCCCCCCCCCCCCCCCCCCCCCCCCCGCTTCCCCCCCCCCGCCCCCCCTCCCCCCCCCCCCTCCTCACACTCCCTCCCCCCCCCCCCTCCCCCCCCCCCCCCTCCCCCCCCCCCCCCCCCTCCCCCCCCCTCCCCCCCTTCCCCCCCCCACCCCCTCTCCCCCCCCCCCCCCCACCCCCCCCCCCCCCCCCCCCCCCCCCCCCCCCCCTCCCCCCCTCCCCCCCCCCCCCTCTCTCCCCCCACCACCCCTCCCCCCCCCCAACCCCCCCCCCCCCCCCTCCCCCCCCCTCCTCCCCTTCCTCCCCCCCCCCCCCCTCCGCCCCCTCTCCCCGTCCCCCTCCTCCCCTCCCCTCCCACCTCCCCCCTCCCCCCCCCCCCCCTCCCCCCTCCCCCCCCCCCCCCCCTCCCCCCCCCCCCACCCCCCCCCCCCCCCCCCCCTCTCCCCCCCCCCCCCCCCCCCCCCCCCCCCCCGCCCCCCCCCCCCCCCCCCCCCCCCCCCCCCCCCCCCCCCCCCCCCCCCCCCCCCCCCCCCTCTCCCCCTTCCCACTCCCCACCCCTCCCCCTCCCCCCCCCCTCCCCCCCCCCCCCCCCCGCCCCCCCTCCCCCCCCCCCCCCCCCCCCCCCCCCCCCCCCCCTCTCCCCCCCCCTCCCCCCCCCTCCCCCCCCCCCCTCCCCCCGCCTCCCCCTCTCTCCCCCCCCCCCCCCCCCTCCCTCGCCCCCCGCCTCCCCCCTCCCCCCCCCTCTCTCCCCCCCCCCCCCCCCCCTCCCCCCTCCTCCCCCCCCCCCATCCCCCCCCCCCACCCCCCCCCCCTCCCCTCCCTCCCTATCTTCCCCCCCCTCCACCCTCCCCTCCCCCCGGGTCCCCCCCCCCCCCCTCCCCTTTCCCCTACCCCCTCCCCCCCCCCCCCCCCCCCCCACCTCCCCCCCCCTCCCCCCCCCCCCCCCCCCTCCCCTCCCCCCCCCCCCCTCTCCCCCCCCCCCCCCCCCTCCCCCCCCCCCCCCCCCCCCTCCCCCCCCCCCCCCCCACTCCCGTCCTCCCCTCCCCCCCCCCCCCCTCCCCCCCCCCCCCCCTGCCCCCCCCCCTCCCTCTCCCCCCCCCCCCCCCCCCCTCCCCCTCCCCCCCCCCTCCCCTCTTCCCCCCCCCCCTCCCCCCCCCCCCCCCCCGCTCTCTCCCCCCCCCCCCCCCCCCCCCCCCCCCCCCCCCCCCCCCCCTCCCCCCCCCCCCCCCCCTCCCCCCCCCCCCCCCCCCCTCTCTCTCCCCCCCCCCCCCCCCTCCCCTCCCCTTCCTCCCCCCCCCCCCCCCCCCCCTCCCCCCACCCCCCCCCCCCCCCTCCCCCCCCCCCTCTCCCCCTTCCCCCCCCCCCCCCCCCTCCCCCTCCCCCCCCCCCCCCCCCCCCCCCCCCCCCCCCCCCCCCCCCCCCTCCCCCCCCTCCCTCCCCCCCCCACCCCCCCTCCTCCCCCTTCCCCCCCACTCCCCCCCTTCCCCCCTCCCCTCCCCCCCCCCCCTCCCCCGCCCCCCCCCCCCCCCCCCCCCCCCCCCCCCACCCCCCACACTCTCTCCCCCCCCCTCCCCCTCTCTCCCTCCCCCCCCCCACTCCCCCTCCTCCCCGGCCCCATCCCCCCTTTTCCCCCCCCCCCCCCCCCCCCTCCCTCCCCCCTTCCTCCCTACCCCCTCCCCCCCCCCCCCCCCCCCCCCCCCTCCCCCCCCCCCTCCTCCCCCCCCCCCCCTCCCCCCCTTCCCCCCCCCCCCCCCCCCCCCCCCCCCCCCCCCCCCCCCCTCCCTCGCTCCCCCCCCCCCCCCCCCCCCCCTCCCCCCCCCCCCCCCCCCCCCCCCCCCCCCCCCCCCCCCCACCCCCCCCCCCCCCCTCCCCCCCTGCCCCCCCCCTCCCCCCCCCCCCCCCCCCTCAACCCCCCCCCCCCCTCCCCCCACCCCCCCTCCTTCTCCTTCCCCCCCCACCCCCCCCTCCCCCCCCCCCCCCCCCCCCCCCCCCCCCCCCCCCACCCCCCCTCCCCTGCCCCCCCTCCCCTCCCCCCTCTCCCCTCCCCCCCCCCCCCCCCCCCCCTCCCCCCCCCCCCCCCCCCCCCCCTTCCTTCCTCCCCCTCTCCCCCTCCTTCCCCTCCCCCTCCCCCCCCTCCCCCCCCCCCCCCCCCCCACTCTCCCCCCTCCTTCTTCTCCCCTCCTCCCTCCCTTCCCCTCCTCCCTCCCTCCCCCCCCCCCCCCCACCCTTCCACCCCCCTTCCCTCCCCCTTCCCCTTCTCCCCCCTTCCCCCCCCCCTTTCCCGCCCTGTTCTCCATCGAGAACCAACCTCCCCCTTTCAACTCTTTTTCCCCCCCCCCCCTCTCGTCCGCCTCCCCAATCCACCCATTCCTTCCCTATGTTTCTGTCCTGTTCCTGCTCGCTTGCCTTCCTGCCTGCCTGTCTATCCTGTCTGTCTGTTTGTCTTGCTGTCTCTGTCTCTGTCGTTCATTCTCATCTCTGTCTCTTGGTCTCTGTCTCTGTCTCTATCTCTCGCTCCGTCTTTCTTTTTCCTCATATCCCTCCTCCCTCTCGTGTCTGTCCTGTCCTTTCCTTCTCTCTCCCTCTCTCTCTCTCTGTCTGTCTCTCTCGTCTCTCTCTGTCTCTCTCTCATTGAAAATTAAGAGCGGAAAATGAAAAACAAGTTCTACACGTCCTTCTAAGATACGTATAATCTGTCATCTGCAAGACTTGAGGGCAATACAATGCCTCATGATCCATTTACACGTTATTCCCACGTTCGGAAAAATGCGTGGTCTGTGACAGTATGTGAATATAATTCAGATCCTGGTTTTCATGTAAAGTTATCAAGAGAGACATACGTGTTGCGTCTCTTTTCAAAGCTTATTACTTGAAAATTTTCAAAAAAACGTGTGAAGATATGCCACGGGTATGTTACCTGAATGTAGAGCAATCTGAACTTCACTTTATTCTGATGTGTATTCGTGTCAATGCCTTAGTGAAGAGGCCTTTCCAAGGTTCGCTATATCCATTTTTGACGCCTTTAAAACTGTCGACTGTCTGTTTGAAAATGCCAAAGTTAAAGCATGCACCTCTCTCTCTCCTTCTATGCTTTGTCTCTGTCTGTCTGTCTGTCTGTCTGTCTGTCTGGGGTCTGTCTCTCTCTCAATCTCTCTCTCTCTCTCTCTCTCTCCTCTCTCTCTCTCTCTCTCTCTTCAGAAATAGAAAATAATGGGTATGTGGGTGGCATCGTACCTTAAAAAAAATACGTTTGAAGTGGAGGAGACACATCATTCAACCAATTAAAAAAAAAAAAAAAAGAAAACAAAGACTACCCATATGATAACAAGGATATTTACCCAACGAATATACCATGGTAATTGTATAGCTAACACTGAAGATATGATCACTTGGGTTTGAGGAAAACAAAAGCACTGGAGAGGACTAGGCAAGTTTTGAGAAAATACCATTCCATAAGTGATCACGTATTTACAACACAAACACTTTACCGTAATACAAAGCTTAGAATGAAAAATCATATATTGCCTACAAAAAAGGAAAAAAAAAAAAAAAGTTTTGATGTATCTAAGCTTTGGTTCCTACTTTTTTTGAAACATTGTCTCAATGGAAGGATGTTCTATGCGATTCAAAGCATGTATTGAACCGCACATTCTTGAATTAGCTGTGCTGATGGAACGGGATCAGCAGATCTTGATCTTTTTTTGGCCGAACAGGTTTTGAAACAAAGGGAGATACCTAACTCCTTTTCAATTTCCTTTTTTTTATTCATCAACAAATTAACCATCTATATTATTGATACTGTTCTTAGTGTTGATTCCTTCACCCCTATAGGGATCCAGCCCCAACTTAAACTTACTCGCACGAAGGGCAGACAATTCCAATGTTGCTTTTTTTTTCCAGAAAAGGAGAGTATATTGCCAGTCGAGAACGATGGCTTTTTATTAAAGCGCAGAAATAAATGTACTTAAAGCATAAAATAAAACGGGAAATTTAAAATTTGGTTGTAGCATATGCCTTTACTTTTCATACGTTTTAAGTAAACAAACACACAACAAGGCAGGTATCATTCCGATATTGAAAACTATCTAAGCGACACAACCCCCATCTATCATTTTGAAATAACTCGAATCACAAATAAAGCCTGTTCTTATTTACGGTGCCAATGTATGGGGTTTTCAAAAGTATCTTTGTATTGAACAAGCACATGTATTCACTCTCACAAAAGTCCTTAACGTGCCACCCAAAGTATTGGATGATGTGGTATGTGGCAAAAAAAATGGGAAGAAATCCATTGTGGATAAAAACAAAGGTAATATCAATCGTTACTACTGGCGGTATTTTCACTATAATGGAAAGTACCAGACTTCCAAGAAAAAAGAAAAAACAAAAACATACAGTATGGTTCCTAGTGTTCACAAGAATGTGCAAGCATGCTGGGTCTCAAATGTCTGGAAGCATTTGACATTACTTAAGTTTAGTTTCGTTTGGCAAAATCAAGGAGTACAGGATGTTTGCATAGCTTCTATGCGAATATACGAAACGTTTTGTTATCCATTGCTGGTTACAAGGGTGGGTTGTGCCTGCGTGTATTTCGTTTTGACTGCTGGTTTCCGAGAGAAGGGTCATTTCCACGAGACACCCCCTACCCCAGTCCTCCCACTGATGTTGATCTCTCTCTCTCTCTCTCTCTCTTTCCTGTCTGTATGTCGGTCTGTCTGTCTGTCTGTATGTCTGCTGTCTGTCTCTCTCTCTCTCTCTCTCTATCTCGCTCTGTCTGTCACTCCTGTCTGTCTGTCTGTCTATCTCTCTGTCTGTCTCTATCTGTCCTAGTTCTTCTAGTCTCTCTTTCTCTCTCTCTCTCGTTCTTTCTCAAGTATCAGTCTCTCTATGCCTCCATGTCTCTGTCTCTGTCTGTCTGTCTGTCTGCCTGTCGGTCTCTCTGTCTCTCTCTGCTGAGTTGTTTTAATATCAATCCAAACTCAGCAGCCTCTTGCTATATGAAACTCTTGAAGCACAGCTGGTTGAATGAAAGAAAATGCGAAACACTTCTTTGCGAGTCCCCCCCCCCCCCCCCCCCCCACCCCCCCAAAAAAAAAAAAAAAAACAAAAAAAAAAGTTGTTTTATCTGTGGTTTGTCCTTTCGACACTGAGCTTGGAGCATTGAATCTTTTTAATTGAAAAGTCGTCTGCTTGTCTGTTCTGTCTGTATGTCTGTCTGTCTGTCTACCATTTTCCTCCCTCGCTCTCTCTTTCTCATCTCTCTGCGTCTCTCTCTATCTCTCTCTCTCTCTCTCTCCTCTCTCTCTCTATCTCTCTCTCCTCTTTGCCTCTTTCTTTTTCTACACTCTCTAATCTCTATCTCTGTCCTTTCTTCTATCTCAGCCCTCTCTTTTTCACGGCCTCTATCTCGCTACTCGCTCTTTCTCTCGGCCATTCTCTACTTCCCTACTCTTTCTCTTGATATCCTTCTACATGTCGCTGTCTGCGCTGTCTTCTGTCTGTCTGTCTCCTTTCTCTCTCTCTTATCTCTCCGCCTTTCACCCTTCTCCCTTCGTGTCGTCTTTATCTTCTTGTTTTTCCTCCCTCTCTGTACTTACTTCACTCTCTCTCTCTTTCTCATCTCTCTCGGCTTCTCTCTCTCTCTCTTCTCTCTCTTTCTATCGGCTCTCTCTCGCTCTCTCTCTCTCTCTCTATCGTTCTTTTCTCTTTGTGCCCTTCTACCTCCTCCTTTCTCTGTTCTTTCTGTTCTCTCTCTCTCACTTCGCTCTCTCTCTCAATCTCTCTCTCTCTCTCTCTCTCTCTCTCTCTCTCTCTCTCTCTCTCTCCACAACCTTCTCTCTTCCCAAACCCTTCCGAACAGTATGCGGTTGCACAACTTCCGCACTGACTCTGAAAACAATTCCACTAAGCAACAAACGTGGGAGGGCAACTACTACCATGCTATTTGTAAGCCCCCTCTCCTCTCCTCACCACCTCCCTCCATCACACCACCAACACCACCACCACCCCAGCCGTACCCCCTCCGTATATAATAAACATACGGAACCAACCCTCCCTCATTCATTATTTTACATGTTCTTTCCTCATTTACCACGGTTTATAAAGAGAAAGAAGACACAAAAAATCTGCATGCATGACAAGGTCAAGGACGCCGTCGTAGATAGAAGGGAAAAAAGAGAAGAAAGAGCCAGAAGAGAAGAAAGAGAAAGAAGAGAGAGAGACAGGCTCCTCCAAAGCTGCCCAACCCAACATGACAAAAGACGAAAGGAAGGAAGAAAAGGAAAACAGGAAGAGACAGAAAGAATAAAGACGGCACCACAATTCCTTTCACAGATAAGAAGAAAGAAGACAAGAATATGAACGTAAATTGATAAACAACAAAGCAAAAATAAGACGAAACAACAACAGAATAAAGAGCAAAAACAAAAATACAACAATCATATAATAATATAATACAACAACCAAAACCAATTAATAATAATTAATAATAATGCTGGATGATGATGATAATCATAATAATAAATAGTAATAAACGATTAAGATGATGATGGGATTATAATAATGAGAAGGAAGAAGAAGAAGAAGAAAGAAGAGAAGAAAAAGAGAAGAAAGTGAAAGAAAGAAGAAGGAAAGAAGAAGAAGAAGAAGAAGAGGAGAAGAAGAAGAAGAGAAAAAAAGGAAAAAGAAGAAGAAAAGAGGAAGAAAAAAGGAGAAAGGGAAGAACAACAACAACAAGAAAAAAAACAACAACACAAACAACAACAAAAACGGCGCTGTGATGACGGCGATTAACAATAATGATAAATAATAATACAAAATAAACCCGATGATAATGATAACATATGAATAGTATTATCATTATTAACATATTTATTAATATAAAGCATGATATGAATAATAACAATAATAGTAATAGTAATAATAATAATGATAATGATAAATAATAATAAATGATGATGATGATGATTGATGATGATGATGATGATTGATGATAGGAATAATAATAATAATAATATAATAATAATAAGATGATGATGATGAGGAGGATGAGAGATGAGGAGGATGATGATGAGGATGAGGATTATTACGACCGACGACGACACGACGACGACGACGACCGACGACCGACCGACGATGATGATGATTGATGATGATGATGATGGGATGATGTTGACGGCGACGACCCGCAAGACGAAGACGAAGGACGGAGACGACACCGACGACCGCGACGACGACGACGATGACGACGACGACAACGAAGAGACCCGGACCCAAGACGACGACGACGGGACGACGACGACGACGACACGACGAAGAAGAAAAGAAAGGAAAAAAGAGAAGGAGACGAAGAAGAAGAAGAAGGAAGAAGAAGAAGAAGGAAGAAAGTGAAAGTTACCAATTCTCTGGCTACCTAAAAATCCTTGATGGGGGCTCAGTATATCCACACTGATGAGGTGTGAGAACACGCAGAAGAGGAAGAGAGGCGAAGAAAAGAGAGACCTGAAAGAAACAGCAGCATCAGCAGCAGCAGCAACAGCAGTTCGTGTGGTGTTGCTGTGTGTGTGTGTGTGTGTGTGTGTGTGTGTGTGTGTGTGTTGCGTGTGTGTGTGTGTGTGTGTGTGTGTTGGTGGGGTGTGTGTTGTGTGTGTCGTGAACGTGTGTGAGTGAAGGAACGAGAAGATAAATACGGTTTTACGGAAACTCCCTTGCTGAAGCAGCAGAATGGAATTCTTCCATTGTGGACCACAGAAGGAAGACAAGAACGGGGAAGACGACAAGTGTCAGATTCTCTTGTCTGTCGGGTCTGTCTGTCTGTCTGCTCTGCCTCCGTCTCTCCAAGTCCTTCTCTCTCTCTCTCGCTTCTCTCTCTCTCTGTCTCTTCTCGCGTCCTCTCTCGCAGCCCCCTCTCCATATTCACTATCTCTCCTCTCTCATTTCTCTTTCTCTTTCTTTTATTCTCTCTCTCTATATATTCTTTCCCTCTCTCTTCCCCCTTCTCTCTCTCTCTCCCTCCTCTCTCTCTCTCTCTCTCCTCTCTGATTCCATATCCGGTTTGCCGCACTTCGCACATGCTCTAAAACAAATTTTGACCAGCAAGAATGTGGGAGGGAACTGCCGCACGTATTTGAAAGCTCCTTGCTGCGCCACCCCAAGGCAACCCCCCCCCCCCCCCACGCTCGCCCCCGCTCCCCCCGATCCCCTCCCACACGTCTCTCCTGTTCCTTCATTCCCCATCATCCCCTCCCCCATTGTCCCCTCCCCACCCCACCCCCAAAAACCGACTTCCTCTCATCGCCCTGCCCCGTCCAACGCCCCCCCCCCCCCCCCTTTCCCCGTTTCCTCCCAGATTCTCTGTAAATTCTGTGTTCTATGTGTGAGAAAAAAAAAATTAAAAGAATAAAAAAAGAAAAGAAAAACAAAAGCAAAGAAAATAAAAATCTACAAAACGTAGAGAAAAGAAGAAGACAGGACAAGGAAAGAAGACAAAACAATTGGAAAACAGTAGGGAAGAGGAAGAGAAATCTATCATTAACAATTTAAGCAGCAGCAGCAGCAGCAGCAGCAGCGAAGAAGAAGACGAGAAAAGAAGAAGAAGAAGAAGGAAGAGAAAGAAGAAGACAAGACGAAGGAAAGAAGAAGAAGAAAGCAGGAGAAGAAAGAAGAAAGAGAAGAAGGAAGAAAAGAAGAAGACGGAAGATGATAAGAGGGAAAGAAGGAAAGAATAAAAGAAGAAGAAGCGAAAAATAAAAAAAAACTAAAAGCACCACCAAAAGAGACCCCAAAAAAAAGGAAAACCCCACTACAAAAGAAAGAATAAGGAATCAGCGACGGAAAAGGAAAGAAAAGAAAAAGAAGAAGAAAAAAAATGAAAAAAAATGCTAAGAAGAAGAAGAAAGAAGAATAAGAAGAAAGAATGCTAAGAAGAAGAAGAAGAAAAGATGCTAAGAAAAGAAGAAGAAGAAGAAATTCTAAGAGAAGAAGAAGAAAGAAGAAGAAGAAGAAGAAGAAAAGAAAAGAGAAGAAGAAGAAGAAGAAGAAGAAGAAGAAAGAAGAAGAAGAAAAGAAAAAAAAAAAAAAGAAAAAAAAAAAAAAAAAAGAAAAAAAAGAAAAGAAAAAGAAAAAGAAAAAGAAAAGAAAAGACAAAGAAACAGAGATGGTACCTCAAGGTTGCCGAAATCTAACTTCAGTACTATTCTTTACTGTCTGTGTCTTAATGACTTGCTTCAACTACCTCTAATCGCGATGTAACGTGGGAGTAGCTGATGATGGTACCGTACGTATTCATTATAAGGACTCAGCAGCCTGGATTAATGCCAACACAAACTCTCATAAAAGTAGGAAACTGATGTGAAAATAAAACAACGCTCATTATCTATGAGAAATTGCGCATGGTCAAAATCTACTTGAAAAAGCATGAGTTAGATTGTTTTCCACTTAATCATTAATCGAAGGATGTACAATGAATCAGGTTGTTGAATACATGTTGTGGAAAACTACTAACTAAGCAACAAACTAACTTATTTACTTAGTTATAACTAAGTAACTAACTAACTAACTAACTAACTAACTAACTAACTAACTAACTAACTCAAACTAAACTAATTAACTCACTCACTCACTAACTACTAACTAAACTAACTAACTAACTAACTAACTAACTAAACTAACTAACTAACTAACTAACTGACTAAACTAACTGATGACTGACTGACTAACTAACTAACTAACCAACTAACTAACTGTCTACACGCAGATGCACAACCCCACAAGACAGACAGACAGGACACACACACACACACACACACACACCACACACACACACACACACACACACACACACACACACACACACACGACACACACACACACTCGCCAGAAGACAAATGTTGAAGAAGTGGTCCGTCAGATGAAGGTTATAACCACTACAATAAAGAACCTCAACCTGTCAGTCCTCTTTAGGCAGAACAGTCACACACAAAAACAAAGAAACTGCATACATAATGGGGGAAATCAGGTACAGGCGAACAAGCTCTCAGTCACAATGAACATGATTTAAAGGAGATGGGGTCACGGAGGATGAGGGACAGACGAGGAGAGACGGGATGAGACGAGGACGTTAAAGCCTGATGATTGAATCCTTGACTGACAGCGGTAAGAAATTGTGTAAACGACTGATTGTGTTGGCAGGCTTACAGAAATCATCTGTATCTTCCCCACCACGCTCGCCCCTCTCCTGGAGATTATTATAAACAACTTGGCTAATATTACGGTCTATAAACTGTTCAGAAATGCTTACATAAGATCCAATCTTGTTTATGCACGCTCTATGTCTCGGAGGGATTGTGGTGATGAACAAGTTTAAAACTTTTTTTTAAAATGTTTTTTTTTAAGGCAAACACTTTTATTCACATTTGAATGAATTTACCAATGGAAGACATGAACAGAGAACTGCACCAAAATCAACAATATGGACTCTTGTCTGGGAGTGCGATATTAATCTCTGTAAACTGTCGACAAAATGCGCGCGTGAAAATCTAGTGTTGTTTATGCACCCACGGTGTGGAAGGATTGTGGTGATGTGCAAGTTTAAACATCTAGTCTAGGAAAGAAATTCAAAACCGCTTGGCTGATACTAATCTCTGTAAACTGTTGAGCAAATGCGTACGTAAGATGTAATATCGTTGGTGTGCAATGCACTGTGTGAAGGGAAAGTGGGCATATGCAAGTTTAAACCTCTAGCGCAAGGAAGCAGCCAAACTCATCTTACCCGACTCACAGCTGCCGATGGAATAAAAGATACAGCAGTTACAACACGCTACCTCTCTCTGACACATTCTCTGCTGCAGCAAAGGTTCTGTGAAGTTTGTTGTGTTGAAAACGTAGCGTTCCTCTTAGACATCTATCTGAACTCTTCACAGAATCATCCTCTGAGATTACCAGGCCAAACCAGCGGTTCCTGTTGCTGAGACAAAGAATGGATGTTTTCAAAACAAGTTAGCAATACTCAGTATCATTTCTGTAAAACACAAAACACACACACACACCACACACACACACACACACACACACCCGTGCCTTGGTTGTGCTCTCCTGTTTCAAGGGCATTCTTTTCTAATAATCATATTTTTGTTAGTTACGTCTGTCACCCCAAATAAACACAATACATATAGTTGCTTGATTACGCGCACATGCACACCACACCACACACACACACACACACACACCACACACACACACACACACACACACACACACACACGCAGGCACACACACACACCACACGCGCGCGCGCGCTCGCTCGTCGCACACACACACACACACACACACACACACACACGCGCACACACACACACACACACACCACACACATATATATATATATATATATATATATATATATATATATATATATATATATATATATATATGTGTTGTGTGGTGTGTGTGTGTGTGTGTGTGTGTGTGTGTGTGTGTGTGTTCTGCACAATTCTTAGCCACTGACAATGCTTGAGTTATTGAACGGCAGAGCTGACCACGCAGACTGTTCCATATCTTTTGATCTCCCTTGCATCCTTGAAATGATCCTCAAGCATAGGGCTCAAAGATTGTCCCTTACATTTTATACTGTTTGCATAATGCTTTTAGTTTTTTCAGCAACTTTTTTTCCCTCTCCACACTTTTGTTTTATTCCCATTTACTATCCTTCGCTGGCTGCTTTGGGGGTGCTGTTGGATTCTTTTTTGAACCCTTGGTGGTGAGAACACCACAGAATTATGGACTGTGGTGTGTCTCTATTTGACACCAGGAGCCCAGGTACGATCAGCCGTGTCTCTCCCTGATGGGTCCGATCCAGCAAATGAAAGGCCTAGAAACAGGCGATTTAAATATATCTGCTTTTGAGAAAAATTATGACAGTTCACTCAGGCAGCTAGTGAAGTGTCTCTCATCATGTAGAATATATTTTCCCCATTTTCTCATCTTCATTTTTTTTTTCGTCTGGAAGTTCATATCTTTGCTCAGTCATTACTATAATGACTGAAGAATTGCTAGTTTGTACTTGTTTTTCAACCACTACTTAATTGTTCAGCATTATATACATATATTATTTTATTTGCATGTAGCTGTAGCTGTAGTTTTTTTTCCTCTTAATTGTTGTTCACTCTTTTCCTTCAATTATTATCATGAAGGACTTGACAAAATAAACAGTTGTCTATGGGGTAACATAATTACCTACGTGTTTTCGCTTCTTCTCGTGCGTGACAGATTCTTCAATGTAAAGTAAAAACAAACATGATAGTTTAAAGACGACGCAGAAGTAACATAGCCAGTGGTCGACCGTTATGTTATATCTATCTGTGAGTGTGCATGAGAGATACACACTGAATGAACGAATGAGAGGCCGGCCAAATGTGCTTAGGAGGAAATTCAGCCTCTAGATATTCTGATTTTACCGTGGCAGACTTTTCACACGGGTGTACTGAACAAGATACACCAGTCAAACGTACGTCAGAATTAGGTCGTGCAATTCATGCGCTCTCCGTGGGCTGGTTAACCCTGTGAGTGTGCCGCACAATTCAGTGGTTTTTGAGGAAAATGGGTCACACACCATTAGGGGGTCGTATTGAAAGTATTTTTGAAAAAAATCTGTTTATGATACGAAGAGAGGTTCACAAGATGCGCGTGCACAAATGAATAAGAGCATTTATTTTTTGGGCATTGGAATATTGCTGGTATTCTGTCAAAACTGAATGATACTGGTTTTCATTTCTTATATTTCATCATTTCACTTCATTTGTTGAGATAGAGAGAGAGAGAGAGAGAGAGAGAGAGAGAGAGAGAGAGAAAGTTTTGTAATTTCTTTCCCAGTCAAACTATATTTGAGGAAATGAACATACCTTTGTTTCTATCCTTTTTTTTGCGGTAATTGACTGAACATCTCCCTCTCTACTACTTCCCTCCCTCCCTCCACCCCCACCCTCTCTCTTTCTCTGTCCCTCTCTGTGTCTCTGTCTCTGTCTCTCTCTGTCTGTCCAACTAACACATCGCGCGGCCCACCCACTTTTTGGTGCAATAATCTCCTGTGCAACTTCCACAGCGACAATAAGACAGTTCAACAGCAACAATTTGGGAGGCGATTGCTTTAGATAATTGAAAGCACCCTTTTTTCTTCAGTTTTCCATCTCACAGGTAACCACCCCACCCTCACCCCCACCTCCCCATCCGCACCTGAACATCTCCTCCTACGTCGACCTCTTTTCGTTTTTTTTTTTCCGAATCCTCTGCGATATAAATCCATTTTGCAACTATCTGCGATAAGAAAGAAGAAAAAAAAAGATAAAGAAAGAAAGAAAGGACGGCAGACCAGACAGCGAAGAAAGAAAAATGAGCAACATGAGTACAACACACAGAGAAGAAGGCAAAAAGGGGGGGGGGGGGGGGGGGGGGGGGGGGGAAAAATGGGGGGGGGGGGGGGGGGGGGGGGGGGGGGGTGGGGGGGGGGGGGGGGGGGGGGGGGGGGGGGGGGGGGGGGGGGGGGGGGGGGGGGGGGGGGGGGGGGGGGGGGGGGGGGGGGGGGGGGGGGGGGGGGGGGGGGGGGGGGGGGGGGGGGGGGGGGGGGGGGGGGGGGGGGGGGGGGGGGGGGGGGGGGGGGGGGGGGGGGGGGGGGGGGGGGGGGGGGGGGGGGGGGGGGGGGGGGGGGGGGGGGGGGGGGGGGGGGGGGGGGGGGGGGGGGGGGGGGGGGGGGGGGGGGGGGGGGGGGGGGGGGGGGGGGGGGGTGGGGGGGGGGGGGGGGGGGGGGGGGGGGGGGGGGGGGGGGGGGGGGGGGGGGGGGGGGGGTGGGGGGGGGGGGGGGGGGGGGGGTGGGGGGGGGGGGGAGGGGGGGGGGGGGTGGGGGGGGGGGGGGGTGGGGGGGGGGAGGGGGGGGGGGGGGGGGGGGGGGGGAGGGGGGGGTGGGGGGGGGGGGGGGGGGGTGGGGGGGGGGGGGGGGGGGGGGGGGGGGGGGGGGGGGGGGGGGGGGGGGGGGGTGGGGGGTGGGGGGGGGGGGGGGGGGGGGGGGGGGGGGGGGGGCTAGGCAACACAAGTAGGTAGGATAAGAAAAAACTTATTACGATAAGAATAAGAATTGCTAAAGCAGAAGACGCAAAGAGACACGAAAAGAAGAGAAAGAAGAAAAAGAAGAAGAAACTGACGGAAGAGGATGAGGAGGCGCTAGTACTACGACGCCGCATACGAGCAGAAAACACGAAGTCACCGGCGCCGTTTGTCCACCAGATCCATCCTCTAATGATGATTACACTTTTACTGCTGACTCTCCTGTGCACTATGACTCACGCCGCCATTACGATAGACGCACTCTGCGAATAACGAAACATATCGGAATAAGCATGCTCAATAAGACGAAGAAGAAATGCCAGAGAATCAGAATTCAAAAGTAAAGAGAAGACTGATACCGGTACTGAAGAAAGAATAAACAAGCAGAGAAGCGCAGCACCAGTCACCGAAGAAGAATCCGAAGCATAAGAAAAAAGACTACGAAAGAGACGAGAAACGCAGACGACGCCGCTGATGCTCTCGGCTTGTATTGATGATGATGATGAGGATGAATGAGCTGGTGGATGATGCTGTGATGCGTGATGATGATGCTGATGATGATGATGATGATGATGATGATGATGATGGTGATGACGATGATGAAGACTGCTAAGAAACGACTGCTAAGAAGAAGACTGGCTAATAATATAATATAGAAGAAGAAAGAAGAAGACAAGAAGAAGAAGAATAGAGAAGAGAGAAGAGAGCAAGTGCAGAATATATCATTACCAATTCAGTAAGAAGAATAAGAGAAGAAGAAAGAAGAAGAAGAAGAAGAAGAAGAAGAAGATTGAAGTGCAATTATGCTCATACTTACTGCAATACATGGAGGGATGATGTATGATTGTCCTATGTTGTTTGCAATGTGCAGGAGGCACACGACGAACATGCTGCCGATTTACTAGGCAGAACGCAGTCTGGAACTCACT
>JADBJO010003729.1:168064-175564 GCA_016801955.1 Conus betulinus
TACTTAGGCCCATAGTTCAAGGGTGAGCATAGGCCATCGACAACACTCCGACATCGCACTCGTCCTGGGCTGCTCGCTGAATGCCTGTCATAGTTGGTCCCCTGCCTCCTCTTTATCTCTGCCTCAGTGTCTCGCCTCCAGCTGCTGCGAGGTCGGCCTCTCTTCCTTTTCCCCTGCGGGTTCCATGTCAGGGCTTGGCGTGTGGTGCTGGATGCTGGCTTCCTGAGAGTGTGTTCTATCCAGCCCCACTTCCTCTGCAGAATCTGCTTGGCCACTGGTTCCTGTCCTGCTTGCTTCCATAGATCTTCATTGTTGATCTCTGGCCATCTGATTTTGAAGATGAGCCTCAGACAGGTGTTGATGCAGGTCTTCTTTTGCTGTAGAATGTTTCTACCTTCGTTGAATTTTTTTTTTTTTTGACAGTTTCACTTTCACCATGGAAATTTCACAGCGTGCGGGACTGGTGCATATACGCTACGCCACATCTGCTAAGTTTCGAGACCACACTGCGCGTGACTTACAGCTAATGGTTTCGACAGAGTCAGTACACATTGCCATCTAAATGTAACGTTTTACATATTTCAAGAAAAGTTTGTTTATGATAGATTAGATGTTTCTTTGTTCCAGACGGCTCAGAATGAAGAACTGTTCATAAGTGGAGGGGATTTTTTTTTATCTTTTTCAATGAGCTGTGATTTTGGGTTGACTCCACGGCTGTGAGATATGAGGATATGAGGATGTGATAGTATTTGAAAGGTTGTAACTGGAACTCTCACAATATTTATTCAGATTGACTTAAATCTCATCATTCGCTTGCTATATGGAGAAACTGATTGTAGCCAACCTTTCTTTTGATCAGATGTAGACTAGTTCGTTTCTGGTCTAACACGGTATTACCATCATCTGAAAATAAACATTTTGCGCAAATGTATAGCTTCCTATATGATAACATTTATATGTCACGGGGAGTTTGTTTTCTCCATTGACTGAACCTGCAAAGCAGATTTTAACTGAAACTTGGTCTGACTGCCTTTAGATTTAACTGTGTTTTTATTCACGGGGAAGCACTCCCTTGTAACATTCAAGAATCTTTACGGGTAATTACGAACGGTTTTGGTTGGAAGCTTGACCAAAAATCAAACCTGCTATCACAGTGTAAGAATTTATTTTGAACGAGAATCTTATTAATATTCTCTGCCTGATACTTAGAAACAAAATCATTAAGTTTAAATGCAATAATTACAAATTCCATTTCCGATTAAAAAAAAAAAATATAGGATTGAAAGATGTGAACAGCTTTGTTAAGACAACAATATGAATGCTATTGGACATGAGTATCATTTCTAGATTGAGTTCCCAAAACGTAATATGTTACGACAACAGTATTTACCATCTTGTCACTACAATAAAAACATTCAACCTTTTTACCACAACAAGAAGTCTTGATATCACTTCTACAAAAGTGTGTCTAGAGGGAAAATGTGCGCTTGAAGCGTGCACATTTTCTTAAAAAAAGGAAAGTTGCTTGTTTTTCTCCATAATTTTTTTTTATTATTAAGGGATGACCAATTAAGATGCGTGTATGCGCGGAATGAACACACAAAGACATGTTTATCGTGTGCTATTTTCGTGTTCATCTGTTAGCTTCGACACCCGAAAATAGGTAAAAAGGGTTCAAGTTAACAGTCTCCTCCTCCCCATACCCACCGCTGTTACGCTCTCTCTCTCTCTCTCTCTCTCTCTCTCTCTCTCTCTCTCTCTCTCTCTCTCTCTCTCTCTCGCTGTCGCTCTCTCTCACTCTCTCTTTCAAACATACACATACATGTGCACATCCAGAGAGAGAGAGAGACAGACAGACAGACAGACATACAGACAGACAGAGACAGAGAGGCAGAGAGAGAGAGAGAGAGAGAGAGAGAGAGAGAGAGAGAGAGAGAGAGAGAGACATAGAGAGAGGCAGAGAAGGAGGGAGAGAGGAGGTGAGACAGACAGACAGACAGACAGACAGACAGACACATAGACGAACAGATAGACAGACAGATAAACAGATAAACAGACAGATACAGACAGGCAGACAGACGGACAAGCAAACAGAAAGATAGACAGATATAAATGCAGACAAACAGACAGGCATAGTTAGAGCAGTTCCACGCGGAGAGCGTTTAAAGGCATCGATTATCTGATGAAAGATAATCAAGTCTGATTTGTGCCAGTTGCACGCCAACTTGCATGCTAGTCTTGCAGTAATAAAAAAAAAAGTTTTGAAAAGTTGTGTGTGTGTGTGTGTGTGTGTGTGTGTGTGTGTGTGTGTGTGTGTGTGTGTGTGTGTGTGTGTGCTCGTGCACGAATATGAGCTCGTGTTTGAGTCCATATCTATGTGAAGATTTTCTTTCTTTCTTTTGCCCTCTCTCTCTCTCTCTCTCTCTCTCTCTCTCTCTCTCTCTCTCTCTCTCTCTCTCTCTCTCTTTCTTTTTTGCCTCTTTTCTTTCTCTTCTTTTGTCTTCTTTTCTTTTTATTGATAGTTTAGAGCTATTTATATACTGTAAACAACGAAACAGTGACTACTTATATGCCTGTTGTTCTTGTTGGCAGGTTTTTGTTTTTGCATCGATGCTGATAGTGTACAATCTGCTGACAAAATAATGACAACCTGTTCATGAAATGTTTACAACCTGTCATTGGAATGAATTGTGTTCTGAAGAATTCATGATTTTTTTACGATACGCAACAGAACGAGCTGCTAATTGAATTGATAAAGCAAATTGTGTGTAAGGGCGCGACCACACGCGCTCACGCGCGCGCGCGCGCGCGCACACACACACACACACACACACACACACACACACACACACACACACACTTGGTCTGACTGCCTTTAGATTTAACTGTGTTTTATTCACGGGGAAGCACTCCCTTGTAACATTCAAGAAAAAAAATGACATCATTCCTATAAATCAAGCTGGCTTTCGTAAAGGGAGATCTACTACAGAAATATTAGTGAAGTTATCAACAAATATAAAGAAACAATTTGCAAGACGTAAATGTGTAAACAAACTTAAAAATATTGGACTATCAGGAAATGTATACAATTATGTTAAATGCTTTCTGAAAGATAGGGTAATACAAACAAGAGTAGGAAAAACATATTCCACCAGTAGAACTTTGTCAATGGGAATCCCCCAAGGGTCAGTGTTAGCTCCACTTCTTTTTCTCATTGCTATTGTATGATTTGCCAAATAACTTATCTAAAAAGGTAGTTCTCGTTCAATATGCAGACGACATTTGCATGTGGATGGAAGTAACTCTGAAAAAGAAAACTCCACAGCGCGATATAAATTTCATCAGAAAGATCTATCAAGATGAACTAAATAGGATGGCGGAATACATGAAGTTAAATGGATTAAACTTATCTATTGAAAAAACAAATATAATTCTTTTCAACAGTGGTAATAATCCAGAAAAAACTGCCTGTTTTTACATTGGGCGAAACACCTCTTAAATATGTGACAGAAGTTAAATTCCTAGGAGTCCATTTCACATCTAAACTATCATGGAACGCTCATATTGAATACTTATTAACAAAGGCGAGAAAAATATTAAATTTCCTTAAAATTATCTCTAAAGAAAAATGGGGACAGAATTCATCTACACTGATAACTCTATGTAAATCTTTAATGAGGTCGAAAATAACATATGCCCAAGAAGTAATCTTTAGCGCTCCCAAATACCTATTGAAAAAGCTTGAAAGTATTGAATGCAAGGCATTGAAATTAGCACTTGGCCTTCCAGTACATGCATCATCTTCTCGTACGTATTACGAAGCGCAGATGCTTCCCTTAGATGAATACAGAGAGTTAGCATGTTGTAAATTTGTTATCAAGAGTACAGCTAATAAAACGCACATTAGATCTGAAATAAAAATGAGGTCAGATATTGATTTTCCTAAAAGAGCAACATCTATAGCTTCTCAAAAAACTCTGGCAACGTATACGTCAAAAAGTATTACTGATTCCGGTTTTTCAATCGATAACGATGCTCTATCCATTAGACCGTTTTTCTCCTATACCACCATGGGAGCTTAATAAAGCACATTTTGATATTGAACATATACTAATATGAAAAAAGATGAAAACATAAACATATTAGCAAGCTATATCAAATGCCATGTTGAAAAGAACTATTCAAATTATTTGAAAATATACACAGACGGTTCGTGCATTGATAAACAAACAGGTTGTGCATTCTTAATACCAGACTTAAGAGTAGAGAAATCATTTTATATCGGAATTAACAAATCGATATTTACAGCAGAATTAACAGCGATACTCCTGGCTTTAAACTACCTTTTAAACTTTCCAAAAACAATATTTCAGATTCTGTTCTGTGTTGATTCTAAATCAGCTCTTCAGGCATTAAAAGTTTTTTTCATTGCACACAAGACCTGAAATGATCATAGAGATAAGTTGCATGATACACATGTTAATTGCAAGAGGAACCCATGTAGCTTTTTGCTGGATTCCTTCACATTGTTCTTTTCATTATAATGAAAAAGTAGACAGGGCAGCTAAACGTGGAGCCAAAAATAGTTTTGATTCAGAACTGTTTGATTTCCCCTTATCAGTACATGAACAGTGTAACTTGGTTAAGTCGCATATCTGGAAAGCCTTCGAATGTAGTATGGTAGATCACGTTGATAAAGAACAGTTTGATATTAACAGAATCAAAGAGAAATTTAATCTTAATAGAAAATTACTCTCATTAATGCACAGGTGGAAACTTAATGCATTTAAAACAAAATATGTAAAAAAACGTAGTTTGCGTATGTGGAAACAAAATTACTCCAGTTCATATTGTTTCATGCAATGACATGAAAAAAATCATTCCAGTATTGAAGCAAAATACTGTGAAGGCTATTTTTCAGTCTCCAGTTTTAACGTACGAATTCTTTTGTATACTTAGAACGCACCCCTATTGAAAATACTTATAACATTCTTTATTAACTTTATTTGGGGGGGGATAAGGAAGGAAGGGGGTGGGGTGGATAATGGGGGGGGGGGGGGGGGGGGGGGGGCAAAGGGGAAAGTTTTTTTTTTTTTTTTTTGTTTTTTTGTTTGTTTTTTTTTTTCTTTAATACTATCATCCGTTTTGACTTTAATTGATTAGTTAGTTGTTGGTTATAAGTATTTTGTTTCATGTCAATCTTCTCTCATGACTTGTGTAAAGATATTCACACACTTACACATCCCACAACTCACACACACACACACACACACACACACACACACACACACACACACACACACACACACACACACACACACACATTCGCGTGTACGCGCACCCATACATACATACATTATGTGCACGCTCGCAATTACTACGGTACACATTCAAAAACAACAGAGAAAGAAGCAGAAATGGAGACTGGAACTACATTCAGAGGCAAATGTCATGAAGAGAGATAGAGAGAGGGAGAGAGAGAGAGAGAGAGAGAGAGAGAGAGAGAGAGAGAGAGAGAGAGAGAGAGACAGAGAGCAGACAGACAGACAGAGACAGAGAGAAGGAGGAGCGAGCGAGCGAGCACAGAGAGAGAGAGAGAGAGAGAGAGAGAGAGAGAGAGAGAGAGACAGAGACAGACAGACAGACAGACAGACTGACTGACAGACAGACAGAGAGATAGACAGAGACAGATACGGAGGCAGCAAGACAAAGAGAGGACCTGAAAAAAAAAAACAGACTGTTGATTTGTCGTGTACAGTGAACAGATTTGAATTTTGACATCAAAGTCTCTGTCCTGTGTTCAATAGTTCAGAGCTTGTTCTGGTACCTCAATCGCCCTTCAGACATGTCCATGTCGTCCTTAACTCAACATCCGTGATGACTGTAGTAAGAACGTAACTAGACGGTTTTGCAATTGCAAAAAAAAAAAAAAAAAAAAAAAAAAAAAAAAAAAAAAAAAAAGACCACGTCGTCCTGTATTTTAATGCAGCATACCTTAGATATTTGTTTGATGCACAGTGGCCGCGACTTACAGAAAAGGCGTCTAGTGATTCTAGGTGTTCATTTCCATATGTTCCCTTTCTTTCATTGCTGGCCAGTGAGCTACATACTTTGAGAGGAAATGCCTTTGTCTGTATCCTTTATTTCTTGAACCTTCAATAATTCCCCAGACGGGTTAACTCTAACGTCTGTCCACGTCAGCGGCAGTCCACAGGAAGCAACGCACAGCAGGTCTTCGTGGGGCATACCCACTAGAGAAGACACTGCAGTGCTTGCTGCGTCACCTCAGTTCACTGGTGCCTTGCAATCCTAATACATAGGACACCACATGCTTATAACTTAATCATTGCCCTAATTGTCGCGAGTGAGTGACTAGTTCCATGGTCTATCTGGCCGGTGGAACTAAAGATTGACAGGAAGTGACCAGAGCTATGACTGTTGGAATGAAACTGATAGTGAGGTACAACCAGTGCTGGATATGACAGAGATAGACCTTAATAATTCCGAACATTGTATTTGAAACTGATCGGTGAACAGAAGACGAATGATGCTTGGTAGGTTCGTGTTGGTTTGAGACGGCATGACAGGGCTACATTCTACACGTGCATTCATGGTGTCTGTCGGCTGTGATTTAAGTCTGGTCGATACAGTCACGAAGAGCGAAAGGTTGGCTCATTTGAGCTACACTCCCCAGAGACGCGAGCACTCCGTGAACGAAACTCAACTATGTCATTCCAGTCTTCCCTAGCTGGGCCTGTAGCACCTTCTACACTCTGCGCTGGGAGAGACCGTCTCTGTGTAGAAGCATCACCGTGTTGTTAGTGGCATCACCGTGTTGTTGTCTCTGGTAGTAGCATCACCGTGTTGTTGTCCTTGTGAGTATCATCACCGTGTTGTTGTCTCTGTTAGTCTGTGTTAGTCATAGCATCACCGTGTGTTAGTAGTGGCATCACCGTGTGTTGTAGTAGCATCACCGTGTTGTGTCTCTGTTAGTAGCATCACCGTGTTGTTCTCTGTTAGTAGCATCACCGTGTTGTGTTGTTGTAGCATCACCGTTGTCTCTGTTAGTCACCGTGCATCACCGTGTTGTTGTCTCTCTGTTAGTAGCATCATCCCGTGTTGTCTCTGTTAGTAGCATCACCGTGTTGTTGTCTCTGTTAGTAGCAGCATCACCGTGTTGTTGTCTCTTGTCTCACCGTGTTGTTGTCTCTGTTAGTAGCATCACCGTGTGTTGTCTCTGTTAGTAGCATCACGTGTTGTTGTCTCTGTTAGTAGTCACCTGTTAGTAGTTAGTAGCATCACCGTGTTGTTGTCCCTGTTAGTAGCATCACCGTGTTGTTAGTGTCCCTGTTAGTAGCATCACCGTGTTGTTGTCTCTGTTAGCAGCATCACCGTGTTGTTGTCTCTGCTAGCAGCATCACCGTGTTGTTGTCTCTGCTAGCAGCATCACCGTGTTGTTGTCTCTGCTAGCAGCATCACCCGTGTTGTTGTCTCTGTTAG
>JADBJO010003729.1:180564-190564 GCA_016801955.1 Conus betulinus
CGCTCCTTTTTCAGCCTGTCCAGTGTGGAACCACAAACCGGATCACTGAAGGGACGATCTACACACAGCATCAAGGAGATGCAGTGTTTCCGACGAGCAACATCGGAAGGCCCGTGCCAAACCCTTCCAGGAAGTCACAAAAGGAAGTCCAGTCGATCCAGACACTCTGCACAGCTCTCTCACAGAGCCTGCTCAGTGTGTGCTTGCTATTCTGCACCATCACCTCTCTTCTTAAAGCCAGGAGACAGGCACCGTACTGGAATATCTACGATATCCTGAGAGGCTGACAGAAGACCTTGACCCCATTAGGAAGTCCTTGAACAGTGTAGATGTCTCTCGTTTCATTTCATGATTTGAATCATGTTTTGTTTTCTGTTGTCAGAGTAATTTACGTTCAAATCATGGTGTATCTTCTTCTCTCACAGTCAATAAATTCGTTTTTTGTGTAGCAACAGTTTTATTTCCCAGATCTCCAACCATTACTGATTTGGATGGAACGGCAGATCTTCATTTGGAGTTAACCATAGCAAACTCACGTCCTATAAAGATGATCCAGTAGAACTGCAGACCAAGCACATAAAATTTGCATGGTCATATCTTTATTTGGCCTCGGTTATAATTCACAATTTTTGCAGTTATTTAAGGCAAATCAATAGACGAGAATGTATTCAAACAGAAAAGACAACGACTGCCATACAGATTGAAATACAGCTGTTCTATCTCTCTTGTATCAGTCGATATACCCGATGATTATTCTTGCTCAGCAAGATTGACAGTCGGTGAACATCTGATATGTTTTTTTTTTCCTGTGAATCAAAGGGTCTATAGAGAAGAATACGAAGTACCGAAAAATTACATGATTTAAAAAAAGTCAATTTGTTTGTGGGAAAGACAGGACTGTGCAAGACAGATTTATATAACAGATTTTTGAAAGCGTAGTTGAATTTTGCCTTCATTTACCAACCAACGAGAGAGTTATAAGAAATTCCCGGTATACCGACTGACAGGGCAATTGCAAGTGATTGCTTTTTTTCCCTCGTCCCTGAATGATATCGGTAAGCGAACACCTATACAAGAGTGTCCATCTGCCAATTAGAGTAGCCCTGGACTAGCCACCAGCCGATCACAATCAAGACAAATTTGTTATCCTCGAATACTACTACAGTTATGCCATCTAGGACAAATTCGAAAACATCTTAAGAGCACAAGATACAGCTGGCAGAAAAAAAGTCCAGAATGTTGATGCTTTTTTAATGACAAGTTCACAGAAAATGTTGTGTGCAATCTGTAATTCTTGCCTCTCTATTCCACGAATAGTTAAAGTCGTGGAAAAATACTCAGAAACTGTGTGGTTGAATAAAGACTGTAAAAATTCAAAAGAGGATTGAGATGAATACAAAATGTCAAATCTGCTTAAGACACAGAAGACCAGAGAATCAATGTTCAATGAAGAACAAAACGGTAGCACATATCAATCGACTGTTCTGATCCATATTTTGTGCAAAGGAAAATGATAAAAATAAGGATTTGCAAAAGAGACGGGGGAAAACTGAATAACACGAAAAAATGCCAGCTAATTACTATGTCACTCATAGAAATTTAATGCCCATGAACTTTAGAATATAATTTATGTTTGAAAGGCTTAATCATTTTTACATGTGTTCTTTAGTACAGTCAATAAATGTGTGTGCGTGTATGTGTGTGTGAGAAAGAGAAAGAGAGAGAGAGACAGAGAGAGAGAGAGAGAGAGAGAGAGAGAGAGAGAGAGAGAGAGAGAGAGAGAGAGAGAGAGAGAGAGAGAGAGAGAGAGAGAGAGAGTGAGAGTGTGTGTGTGTGTGTGTGTGTGTGTGTGTGTGTGTGTGTGTGTGTGTGTGTGTGTGTGTGTGTGTGTGTGTGTGTGTGTGTGTGTGTGTGTGTGTGTGTGTGTGTGTGTGTGTGTGTGTGTGTGTGTGTGTGTGTGTGTGTGTCTTTAATGCGATGTAATTATCATATTAATGTCATCTAACAGTGCAGTAGGCTAAAGGAAATATTTCTGTTCATGGTAATAATATCATTTGGAACGGAGAGATTCGTGATATATTGTTTCACGTAAATACTTTTCCGTAACGTTGGATAATGCTTCTGTGCAATTTACTTTTAAAATGCTGGACTCAGAGCGTTATTCTACGAATGCTGAAAGTTTCTAGCATGATACCTGTCTTAAATCAGTAAAGCCGAAAAGTGATTAAAAATAAATACACGGATAACCGCAGAACAACTGTTCTAACTCTTCACACAGGGAAAAAATGTAGGCTTAATAGGCTGAGACACTACTGTGATATAAAAGAAAATAGTTCGTATAAATCAAAACAGGATTTCTTAAAAAGATAGGTAAACTGCTAGTTATTTGGTTCAATTTTCTACCATAACAAACATCAATTTGCATGTGAAAAGAATGCAAAAGCCACGTTTATTCTTACACCCCACGTGACATGACAGGTAAAGTGAGATCTGTTGGCTTGACTAGTGATGCTCATCTTATTTTAAAAAAAAAGGAAGGAAGAAAGAAAAGGGAAAAGGAAAAAAAAAAAAATGAAATGAAAAGAAAGGAAGAAAGAAAGAAAGAAAGAAAGAAAGAAAGACGCAACCGTTGGATATTACATTCATATTTCCAAGAATGGGCATCCCACAGGGCTCAGTCGTGAACCTTATGTATTTAATGTTTTAAACTACGACCATTCAACGTATGCATGAAGCAATGTTATCCTTGTGTAGAACGCTGATAGCATGTTCATTTGGATGAAAGTGGTTTTGAATATAAAACTTCGAAACAGACCTAAATGTACCTAGAGAGGAGAAAACAAAATCAATTTGAACGTAGAGATCTTACTTGCTGTCAAATGATTATCACAGTCAACTGAAAAGTCTTTTCTGGTTTTCCTGAATAATAGCGTAAACCCGCCCGTATTTTCTTCAATACAAATCAATTATAATATTGTTACTTACAAGTGTGCAATTTTTCGATGCAAATATTACTTCAAAACTAACATGGAATCTTTACATGGTACATTCACCAGGAACGGGTTGATTATGATGAGTTGACTCTGACGAGTAATCAGCACGTAAACCAAGACATGGTTTCCGAGTGGTTTCTTTGTGATCAAATCTTCTGGCTAAATATGTGTTACATACTGAATTTTCTTTCAACAGTAGCACGGGTCTAAACTGCGAAAATGTTGACTTGCCTAGGGTGCCATACGTCAAACGTGGCCACAGACAGAGAAAGAACAGTTACATATTAATTTAAAAAAAATTGCATCAACTTGCTCGCGGAAAAATGATGTTCAATATTGTTTTGTAGGTTATAATGATCTTGACGATGACGTCAGTATACGATCTGATACTGATTGCTAAAAACAGGCAAACTCAAAAGCTTCCTAAGCAATGAGTAAGACTCTAACTTCTGACATCAATTTAAAGGAAACGGTGAAGTCAAATGTTTAATGTCTTCTTTGTCTGCCATGTAAATTCCAGAAGGTTAATTTTAATAGAAGAGGGGGCCGGAATAGCTCACTTGGTAGAGCGCCGGACTCTTGATCCTGGGGTTGCGGGTTCGAATCTCGGTACAGGGGGGATTTTCCCCTAGGAGTTAACATTGGTTCTGACTCCATTCCCCATACAGTCCTTCGAATGAGACTATAAACTGAGGTTCCGTGTGTGAACGCACGCACAACATTTCGCACACACGTAAAATCCCATCACCAACCTTCGGAGAGAAGGCCAGTTTGGCCGTTGGTACGGATGACACGTTACACATAGCATGCACCTTCCCCGAAGATGGAATATGGCTGACTTAATGGAGGGATAAAAACGGTGATAAACACAAAACTCCACTGCCTGTCTATACAGGCAGTGTCCGCAGGAGTATCAGCCTGCGTACACAGAAAAAAAGAGAAAGATAGCAGTTATTCCTCAATGCGAACACTGACGATGATGATATTTGCGGTGCAACAGTAGTAAGAATATTGTATGAACGATCGCCTTGTCATAAAAATGTACATTGCCGGATCTCTGTTACATAACTGGAAAGCGAAACAGCTTTGATTGTCCATCTTTTAAAATGTGAGGGCTTTATGTGTAAGAAACGTTATGTTCACAGCAAAAGTCACCGTCATTTGGACGGGCAATCTTAACTTTCCCAGTTACATATTTCAGAAACGTTTAGTTGTCTGATTACGAGTCAGTTTTAGATGGTCAAAGTAGGTCACACTATACACTGGCACGAACTCGTATCATTCAGGTCAATACTAACATCTCCCCTTCTTAAAAGAGGTGATAATAGTATATTGTCTCTATCGCCTTCACATTGTGGAATCCATTAAAATGGTATTCTAGTACAATGTGGGGTAAAATGACTGGTCAATGCTTGCTCTTTGAAACAAAAGGCTGAAATGAATCATGAAAGAATATAGCTTATCACAAACTCTTAAAAATAAACGTTAGCGAACCGCCAAGAAAAAACGTGGACAAACGAGTCACAAGACAAAACACGACGCGTTTCGACCTCTTAGGTCTTCTTCAGGTAAGACACAAACAAATAGGTCAATGAAAATTAACAAATGTTTCAATTAATGCTATTAGTAGTATTGTTAGTAATGACATCCCCATCGCCATCGCCACGGCAACCGTGGTGTTTAAGAACCCTCTAACCCCTCTCATTTCTCCCATACTACAGCTGCTATTGCGTTTATCACCAAAAGTAGTTGTAATCCTGTCTTAATTTATTATTTCAATATTTTGACCTTTGTTAGTATTCCTGTCAGTAATATAATTATCATGATTACTACCTTGACTCACACACATTATCTCCTTCTAACAGCCTCGTTTTCATCCAACGCCTGCCTACCTTGCGCTGAAGAGATCTAAGCTAAATGAAACTTTCGTTCATTTTCATTGTCCCTATTTGTTTGTGTCTTGCCTGAGAAAGACCTAAGAGGTCGAAACGCGTCGTGTTTTGTCTTGTGACTCGTTCGTCCACGTTTCTCTTGGCGATTCGCAAACATTTCTATAAGATTTGTTTGGATTTCCGTCTGCAGTTGTCTCACTTTGCACTAGATTTATCACAAAATATTCTCTAGAGACATTAAAAAAAAAAACAAAAAACTTAAAATCTCTGGTCAGGTTTTTTTTTGTTTGTTTGTTTGTTTAACTCCTCGATGTCATAATGTTGTGAACCCTTGTTTTAGTTTTTACTTCTTGGAAACCATGGACTACTTTAAATCATTGATATAAACGTTTTCAGACAAAATTCACCAAAGATATAGACAGCATTTTGTGGTGGATATTTCTCGGGTTCGCATTATATTCTCCCACAGTAACCATAGAACATTAATTTGTTTTGTTTCCCAGCTCTTCTTTGGGCGAGATTTTTGAAGAGATTCTTCATCAGCATATGACACGGAGTTTATGATGAAGTAGAAGTCTCTTTATATAGTCCACAATGGGAAGCGGATGTTGTTGGTCATGTTTCTCGTATGTCCTTCGAATGTGTGTTTGTTCCCCATTTTTAAGAAGAAACATATTTTTTTAAATCTCAGATCATACAATGTGAACAGTCATGAAACTGAGGAACACATGCATGCATGCACACGCACGCACGCACGCACGCACGCACGCACGCACACACACACACACACACACACATACACACACACACACACACACACACACACACACACACACACACACACAACACATATATATATATATATATCTATATATACATATATATATATCTATATACACACCCACGCATATGTACACCACACACACACTCACACTCACACCTCTCTCATCCTCACTCTCTCACTCCTGCACGCTCAGCTCTCTTCCTTCTCTCTCTCTTTTCTCCTCTCTCTCTCTCTCTCTCTCTCTCTCTCTCTCTCTTCTCCTCTCCTCGCTCTCTCTCTCCGTGACTCTCTTCTCTTGTTTACTCTCGGAAAAAGTGTGTCTCTCTCTGCTCTCTGACATGAGCAAACACAATCTACCAGCGGCCTGATCTTTCGGGGCATTATCCTAGTAGTTGTCTCTCGATCTTACACGTAAAGTGTATGTAGTGGGTTTACCGGAAAAAGTAGATTGATTTGCCTAATGACATTGAGCAAACAACAATAACCAGCGGCCTGATCATTTCGGGGCATTATCCTAGTAGTTGTCTAATATTACACGTAAAGTGATTACCAGATAATCTAGCATGGCCAAAAAACCGTTCATTTTACTCAAACAGTCGGGAGTTAAAGACACGCATTGAAGCAGGAGGGGAGGGGGAGAGGGGGGGAGGGAGGGAGAGAGAGAGAGAGAGAGAGAGAGACAGAGAGAAGAGAGAGACAGAGAGACAGAAACAGAGAGACAGAGAGAGAGAGAGAATATGCGATCGAGTGCGCGCGTGCGCGCGCGCGTGTGTATGTGTGCGATCGAGAGCCCGCACGCGTTTGTGTCTTTTTTTTTTTTCTGATTGTTTTGTTTTGGTTTTAATTAGTCCATGATATCCCGCTGTCCCCTCTTCACAGTGTTTCGCGTTTTTTGTGCAAGTGTGCATATGCTTTTTTTTTTCCCCCCCCTTTTACTATTTTCCCGCTTTTGTTCAAGGCGAATTTGAGGTAGGGTTTGGTGGATTCGTCCCTTTTGACTGTGTGCTTGTGTCTTTTGTTCTGATTGTTTGTTTTGGTTTAATTATCCAGGATATCACCGCTGTCCTTCTTCACCGGTGATTTTTCTCGTAGACAGTGCAATGTTTCCAGACAAACATCTGAACCCATAAACAACAAAAAAAAAACTGTTGTAAATAATGTTTTCTGTTGTGTGTAGAACAAAAGAATAAAGAATTGTTATACGAAAAAATCTACAAGTCTACGAAATCTTTCCTTTTTTCTTACACCTGTAGGTCTGTTTCTCTCTCTCTCTCTCTCTCTCTCTCTCTCTCTCTCTCTCTCTCTCTCTCTCTCTCTCTCTCTCTCTCTCGTGTGTGTGTGTGTGTGTGTGTGTGTGTGTGTGTGTGTGTGTGTTTATATAGTCGCTGTTGTTGTTGTTGTTATCAGCCAGAAATTTGGGTGAAGAAACAGGGGTATTCTTTCTGAGCCTAACAGGAAAGTGCAAACCAAGCCATGATGCCTAGAAGATGTGAAGTTCAAACTTCCCCAAACAATGTTGCTCAGTAAGTAGCTGGCACACACACACACACACACACACACACACACACACACACACACACACGCGCGCGCGCGCGCGCGCGCGCGCGCGCGCGCGCGCGCGCGCGGCGCGCATTTCTTCAGAACAAAACTGCTGCTGCTGATGGTGAAGTGCTGTTTGGTGCCCCGTCACCAGCCGGTGGTCATCAACATTGCTGTAACAGCTGCTCGACCAGTTCAATGCTGACGTAGATGTTACGACTAAGATATGTCAAAGTCCTGTTCTTTTATACCTCAAAGAGTTGGATGCTGAGTGAAGATAGGCGGCGAGAGTGTTGGTAGGAACGATGTCGACTAGGTGACGCGAGCTTTGACAGAAAACGTCGACTAAGTGGCGAGAGTGTTGTTAGAAAACGTCGACTAGGTGGCGAGAGCTTTGTTAGAAAACGTCGACTAGGTGGCGAAAATTTTGGTAGAAAACGTCGACAAGGTTGCGAGAGTGTTGGTTGAAAACATCGACAAGGTGGCGAGAGCTTTGGCAGAAAACGTCAATTAGTGGCGAGAGGTTTGGTAGAAAACATTGAGTAGGTGGCGAGAGCTTTGGTTGAAAACGTCAGTTAGGTGGGTCCAAAGTCTTTAATTATCATAAAAGGTGTACAAGTCAATACTCAATGACCATCGCAAAAGTACCAAATCGAGAACGTGTCTTTCACAAACGCTTTCAATTTCAGTTCTCGCTTGCACGCTCACTACCATCTCATTGATTATGGATCATAAAAGCGCAAATTCAAAAAACACGAGGGATTAACTGGTCGATCATCGTGCAATATTCTAGAATTTTCGAGGATTATGATTTCCAGCAGTAGTTGTTCCATCGTATGTTATACCCGATACCCAGAACATTCAAGAGACAATTTCTGGAAGCTTCTGGCTGCAGTCCTATATGCCTTGTGCCGATACTTCGAAGGGACCTCCGGAATCATTACGCAATTTGCGCTTACGTCAGTTGGTCAATAAATATCACATCAACGCACCACGTATAAGACGAAACCCCCCCAAAATGTAGATCTGAATCGACCATGATAATCATGAGGTAATCAAACTAAAAAGCCCAGGAAAGGTTCTTACTAACACCGTTCGGGTTTCATTTCGAAAATCAATCAGGCAAATCTTCCCCGTCTCCGGTAATATGACCACGTATATCACTTCACCTAGCGGCTCATGCAGTCAATTCCAATATCGTCACTTTCCATGGTGGACTCAATATTCATGTCAAAGTTTTACAAATACAGAACCCAAAGCATCATTATGTTTGTGAAAAAGAAACAAAGCAAAGCAAAGCAAAACAAAACAAAACAAAACCTTAGCTAAATTCAAATTTGTGTGCGGGCAATGATCTGTTTGCAACACAAGTCTCACAATTTGAAGGTAAAGAGTGAGGTTCTTTACACTCAACACAAAGCAAGGCACCCCCTTTCAATTGTAGACTACTTTAATAAGTACAGAGCGAAGTTCTTTACACTCAACACAAAGGCAAGACACCCCCTTTCAATTGTAGAATACTTCCATTCTGCCAAAACGTAGTTTTTGTGTTGGTGTAGAAGATGGCGAACAGCTTTCCATCAAGCTTTTGTTTCAAGAAAACTCCAGTGTCGACATAAGATGCATCTGCCCTCAGGATGTGAGTCCTGGAAGCGTCAGGACTGTGCAGAATCCGGGTGCTGGTCAGAAGGTCCTCCGGGTGCTGGTCAGGAGGTCCTCAATGCTCTAGGATGTCTTCTCTTGTGCATCGCTCACTGAAACTTTGCAGGTACAAACCGAAATCCCAAATGTGTACATCTGAATCAGCCGACGGTATTCATCAGTGAAACCGAACTTTTTGTAACAGTTCGCATGAAACAAAGCCGAGGAGAGTAACAGCATAGCATGTTGAAGTTAGATGACGAATGGTGAGTGGGAAGGTAGTGATGTAGTAACAAGCATTTTTCAAAAATCCATTTTAATGATAGAATATTATAAGCGAGTGTGCCAAAGACATTTATAGATGGAAACGTAACGTGCTACCAACATTATAACAGGGCATTCAGATGTCTTAAATGATGATTGTATTTAAACAGCTTTCCTGTGGTGGGGTTAAGGGGTGGGGAAACTATGCTGTAAATCCTTGCTTCATGGAAAACGAAATGAACAGTGTTCGGCCTGCCATTTAGATAACACTGGTTAAAGTCCAGGCTTTGGGCACATCTGGCTGCAAGCGTGCCCACTGCACTGTGAAGTATAGTTCTTAACATTTTTTTGTTTGTTTTGTTAATGAACATGATTTAACAATTTTTAAACTACCAAAACTCAGTGATCCCCAATGCGAAACATTGACACTACATTGCTGACCCTACAATTTTGTCAGAATAAACCATCCATTCTAGCTGTGAAAAATGCAACATTTCCAGGAATCACTATCGGCCAAAATATCAAGTTTAAAAGTGACATCCAACATCCAAACCTTCCTGTCGGAAAGAAATGAACACTTTTCGAGGCGTGTGATACACAGTCTGCGGCACAGGTGAGGAAACTGGTCTTCATGTTTACAGGACACACTGTGTTGTCGATGGTCTGCAAAGACTTCAAACCTCAAAACTCCTGGACTCGCCATACTATCGAGGGCTTTGACTTACTTTGTAGGCATCACGTACTCTCGCCTCCCCTGGTGTAGTCTGTATGCAGAGGCTGGGCAATTTTAATCGTTAAATAACACTTTCTGTGAATTAATTGTTCAAATCTATCCCCCCCCCCCCCCTCACCCACTTTCTCTCCTCCCGACGAGAACCCCAGCTTAA
>JADBJO010003729.1:198064-200898 GCA_016801955.1 Conus betulinus
AAAAGTTCGTATTGAATCAGTAAGCTTACCACCACTAAACCACTACCACCACCACCCCCAACCACCACCCCCCCCCCCCCCCCCCCCCAAAACCAAACCCACGTCCACAAATAATTGTCTACTACACCATCGCGCTAAAAAAAAAAAAAAAAAAAAAAGTCCATAACTTAGGAATGTAAATACTCCTAGACCTGAAACCAACTCTCCGTCCTTGCTTCATTATCTCAACCCCCCCCCCTGCCCCCCCCCCCCCCCCCCCCTGCTCCCCCCCCCCTGTCCTCCCTCCACCACAGTCACCTCCCATTCCCTTTACCTCCCCCCCCCCCCTCCCCCCTGTCCCCTCACCACCCTACCCCCCCCCCCTCCCCGCCATCCCCCCCCCCCACCCCCTTTTCTTTTTCACACGAGTAACCTGAACACAGGAGCTTCTCGTTTGTTTGGGTTGGAAGAGGGGGGGGGGGGGGGGGGAGGGGGAGGGAATGAGGATGAAAAAGGGTGTGGAGGGGGAGGGAGGGAGATGTAAAGGGGTGTCCGGAATGTAAACTGACAGTTCAACTAGGCTTGCGGGGAAAATTAATAACATTTTTTTTTAAAAATCATAAAATCGTAGTGTTGAGGCCGGCTATGGGAAGCAAGTAAACAAATACATGAAACCAGAATCTGCTGTCGCGAATGATTCAACGACTGAGCATATTAGTGGAAGAGAAAGTTTTCAGTCCCGGTTTTTCTGTCAGTCGTCGTCTGTTTTTTCTTCTCTCTCTCTCTCTCTCTCTCTCTCTCTCTCTCTCTCTCTCTCTCTGGGACTCTCTCTCTGCAGATCTCTCTCTCTCTCGTACTGTATCAGATCTCTCTCTCTCTCTCTCTCTCTCTCTCTCTCTCTCCTCTCTCCCTCTCTCTCTCCCTCTCTCTCTGGGACGTATTGTATGCAGATTTCTCTCTCTCTCTCTCTCTCTCTCTCTCTCTCTCTCTCTCTCTCTCTGAAACTGGTTGGGCGTTTGAAGTATGTACTGACAAGATTTAGGTTTTGTGTTTCCGATGTCAGTCTCGATCGATATCGTAAATGTAAACCGGGTACAGAGAATGAACCGGTTTGTGCACTGTGTACAGATTTACTGGACAAACACACACAGTCACGAACGACATCACACACCCACACACACACACACACACACACACACCACACACACACACACACACACACACTGGACACACGCACGCACGCACACACAACACACATACGCACACACACACACATACACACACGCGCGCGCGCGCACCCTCCCGCTCACCCACAGGCGCAGAGAGAGAGAGAGAGAGAGAGAGAGAGAGAGAGAGAGAGAGAGAGAGAGAGAGAGAGAGAGTGAGAGAGAGATTAAGTCACAATCACAACGACCTGAGGCGTAATCAGCATCTCTTTGAATATAAGCGTAAAAACACAATGTTCGAGTAAGTTGATGAAAGAAAATTTTGGTTCTGTTTAACAACATTCTTTAAATGTAAACTTGAAATTCGAGATGAATTGCTGTCGATGGTGAGATTGAATAATTTATGAGAATCAGCTTCATTCCAGACTTTCTGTAGATTTTCAGTTCCGCCCTATTTGTCAACATAACTTTAGATTGTTGAGGAATGAATGCCATGTTCTTAAAATTCTGTCATTGTTCTCTATGTTTGTAAGCGCTCTCTAAACCTGCACTGTTTATCTTCAAAAACCCAAAGTCCATCAGCAAAAAAGTTTACAAAATAATAAAATATGAAGATGGAGACGTGTTTTACATACATCGTAAACAATAGTGGTCCTAAGACGGAACCTTGGAACGTTGGGGAAGGGGAGAGAATGCACCAAATTGATAAGGGTCAACGCTATTGACAACGAATCTTGAAAAAAAAATTGTCATCTGTTTTATAGGAAAGAGAAAAGACGGTTAACAGATTTTTGTATTAAACTATACAAAGTAACTTTTCTCCAAAGAAGACCGTGGAAAGCTTCAGCAAAATCAACATATTGTAATTGCGGTAAGAAGATCGTTACTAATGTTCTAATTGGTAAGTATTGTGTGACAGGAATGACGTCCTTTAAAACCGCTTTGATTACAATGAAATAACTTCTGTATAACGAAAATCGCATAAAAGAAAATTTGTTAAAGATGTTATTCTAGAGATTTGAAGAGACTGGGCAAAAATGATATTGGTCGTAGTTTGAAAGTTTATCAGTGGCTGTACATCAGCTTCTTTAAGAAGAGAGAGAGAGAAAGAGGGAGAGGGAGAGGGGGGTGGGAGATAGAGAGACACAGACAGACAGACAGACAGACAGAGATCGTATGCATAGATCGGGAAGAACCAGAAGGAAGAAGAAGAAGAAGAAGAAGAATCTCTGATGTAGCAGTGCGTTGCCTGACAATCAATTTTTGATTTTTGCCAGCTGCACACTGATTTACATTCAGGTCGGGCGGTAGAGAAAATTTCTTTACAGAGAGAGAGAGAGAGAGGAGAGAGAGAGAGAGACGAGAGAGAGAGAGAGAGAGAGAGAGAGAGAGAGAGAGAGAGAGAGAAGAGAGAGGAGAGAGAGAGAGGGTGTCATTCATTATCAACATTATTGGAAAGTGTTTTTCATCTGGCAACTTTTACTTTTTTCTTTTTTTTCGGTTTTCACGTTTTTAATCAAACAATATAGAGATTACAGATGCGCAAAAAGGGGGGCAGTGTGCCTTGCCATATGTACATTAGCATCATTTCTGCAAGTTCTATAAATAGTTAATGGCATATGTCCAAAAACAGTTTTCTAAAGAAGGCAATTACTTTTTCTTTACCCATTTCCACATGTGGGTTTCTCT
>JADBJO010003729.1:206577-209077 GCA_016801955.1 Conus betulinus
ATCCAGTGATGAGTGAACTCAACTTACCCCCAACCCAATACACTTTGTACTCCTTACTGGAAGAAGATAGTTTGGTTATAGTGTTGGTACACATAGACTCTCGCCCCTCCCCCTTCCCCCCTCCCCGCCCCCATTGTAATGGGGGCTGGTGGGGTTGAGTGAGGCAAGTCAACAGAGAGGTGTGTTTTTTTGTTTTCCGAAGTTGGAGTATGGCTGCTTTAATGGCAGGATAAAACAAAAAACAAAAAAAACAAAAAAAAAGAGATAAAACAAAACGGCCACACACAAAGAAATCCACTCCCTTTGTTGCGTAGATGGGATTAATCCTTGCCTGTGTCTATACAAGGAGTGTCCGCAGGAGTATCAGCCTGCGTACGCAGAAAAAAAAAAAAAAGGGGGTGTCAAAAGGGGAGGGATAGGGCAGGGGTGTGGGGTGGGGGATGCGGATAGGTGAAAAAAAAATTTCCGGGATTCAAATCAGGGAGGGGGTCCTCGTCCGCGATGGTTGTAGGTGTAACCCTGGAGGGTGGGGTGTGGGGAGTGGGGGGGGTGGGGGAGTGGGGGGGGTGGGGGTGGCGGTGACCTTTCAACACGAGGTGTCTGCTCCGCGCAGTTTCATGCATCAAACTTGGACACTGAGGCTAACATCAGGTAGACCTATTAATCCTTTCTTTGGCAGCTGGTGGGAAGGAGTGAGAGAGAGAGAGAGAGAGAGAGAGAGAGAGAGAGAGAGGGAGGGAGGGAGGGGGGAGAGGGGAGGGGGGAGTGGGAGAGACAGACAGTCAGTCAGACAGACGGATAGACGGAGAAACACAGACAATGACAGAGAGAGAGAGAGGGAGAGAGAGAGAGAGAGAGAGAGAGAGAGAGAGAGAGAGAGAGAGAGAGAGAGAGAGGGAGAGAGATAGACAGACAGACAGACAGACAGACAGACAGATAATAAGCACAGAGAAACACAGACAGTGACAGACACATAGAGAGCGAGAGAGACAGACCGAAAAGACAGGCAGACAGACAGACAGAAAACACAGACAGTGACAAAGATCAGAGAGAGAGAGAGAGAGAGAGAGAGAGAGAGAGAGAGAGAGAGAGAGAGCGAGAGAGAGAGAGAGACAGACAGACAGACAGACAGACAGACAGACAGACACAGACAGACAGACAGACAGACAGACAGACAGACAGACAGACAGCAGACAGACAGACAGACAGACAGACAGACAGACAGACAGACAGAGCGACAGACAGACACACTGAGACAAGAGAGAGAAGAAAGACAGAGAGAGAGAGAAAGAAAGACAGACAGAAAGACAGAGACAGAGAGAGAGGAAGAAAGAACAGAGACAGAGAGAGAGAGAGAGAGAGAGGAGAGAGAGAGAGAGAGAGAGAGAGAGAGAGGAGAGAGAGAGAGAGAGAGAGAGAGAGAGAGAGAGAAAGTGTGATAGAGAGAGACAGGATTTGGGTGGGGGTGGGGGTGGGGATGTTGGCGGGGGAGGGGAGGTGGCAGGGGAGGAGGGCAAGGAGACAGAGAGACACAGACAGACAGAGACAGAGAGATGTCTCTTGGGCGTTGACATGATGCATTACACAGTGCACCAATCTGTAAATCCAGTTTAGTGGCACGTGCTTTTGGATGACTTTGATGGACAGCCTTCTGATCCGTCTTCTCCTTACTTCATCAACCTATCCCGCCGCCTACTTTACCGCCTCTCCTCACGTTTTCAGCAGCAGTTCTTTTCTTTTTTAACATGGTTACAAGTTTCGAAACTTGCTGAATTTTTTTTTTTATAAGAAGAAAAGAAAAAGAAGAAGAAGGAGGAATGAGGAGAGAAGGAGGAGGAAGAGGAGGAGGAGGAGAGAGGAAGAGGAGAAAGGAGAAGGACGACGACGAGAAGAAGACAAAGAAGAAGAAAACAAGAACAACAAGGACACCTGTATCAACAACAAGAACCACCAAACAGAAGAAGAAGAAGAAGAAGAAGAAGAAGAAGAAACAACAACAACAACAACAACACACAACAAAAAGAACACCAACAACAACCAACAAGAAGACAAAGAAGAAGAAGAAGAAGAAGAAGAAAGAAGAAGAAGAGAAGAAAAGAAGAAGACGAAGAAGAAGAAAAAGAAGAAAGAACAAAAGAAGAAGAAGAAGAAGAAAGAAGAAGAAGAAGAAGAAGAAGAAGAAGAAGAAGAAGAAGAAGAAGAAGAAGGACAACACATCATCAACACAACAACAACAACACCAGTATCAACAACAAGAACCACACAAAGAAGAAGAGAAGAAGAAGAAGAAGAAGAAGAAGAAGAAAGAAGAAGAAGAAGAAGAAGAAGCCACCGCAACAACAACAGCTGCAAGCAGCAGTAGTAGTGATGGCAGCAACAAACAATGGTCAGGTATGCAGTGAATGTAGACCAGAAAGGCAAAGCTTCGTTTCCGCTTAGAACACAGACACCATTGAAACAGATTGCAAAGCTGGATAGTAAGCCATGAAATTAGCTTTGG
>JADBJO010003729.1:214077-221577 GCA_016801955.1 Conus betulinus
GTTCTTGTTCTTTCTTGTTCTTCTTCTTCTTCTTCTTTCTCTCTCTCTCTCTCTCTCTCTCTCTCTCTCTCTCCTCTCTCTCTCTCTCTCTCTCTCTCTCTCTCTCTCTCTCTGATGGTGAAGTCTTTTCCACTTTGTTGATTTCATTGCCCAATAAAAACTAGTCTAGCAGCGGTGATTTAGAGCGCATTCGTTTTGCACAGTTGCGAGACACATGTATACGGTGTGTGTGTGTGTGTGTGTGTGTGTGTGTGTGTGTGTGTGTGTGTGTGTTTGTGTGTGTGCGTGCGTGCGTGTGCGTGCATGCGTGCACACGTGCGTGCGTGCGTGCGTGCGTGCGTGCGTGTGCGTGCGTGTGTGTGTGTGTGTGTGTGTGTGTGTGTGTGTGTGTGTGTGTGTGTGTGTGTGTGTGTGTGTGCATGTATGTGTGTGTATGTGGCAATATGTGGCATATGTGATATGTGTGCATGTGTCTGTAAGCCTACATCCAGGTGTCTGTGTGAACTGTACGGGAAAGGAATCAAAGAGGGTGGAGTGGAAAGGGAATCGGCCTAATACACATGTCCCACCGCAGGCAGACAGTGTGGATGAGGTAACGACCAGGGTCATGGAGTATTCATGACGCTGCGCCACCACTGGAACCGCCGTTGTGGAAACGCCTGCCTGCGAGATATTTCTCCACTTTGGATCAATGAAGACCCCATCTTGGTTTATAGTTCGCATCGATGGCGTCCAGTGGATTGGAAATATGATGGCAGGGTGTGTTACAGAGAGAGAGAAAGAGGAGGAGAGAGAGAGAGAGAGAGAGGAGAGAGAGAGAGAGAGAGAGGAAGAGAAGAGAGAGAGGGAGAGAGAGAAGTAGTATGTAGTAATAGATAGATAGATAGATAGATAGATAGATAGATAGATAGATAGATAGATAGATAGGTGGATGGATAGATAGATAGAAGCATGGCCACATGGTATCTTATCAACACATTACGGTGCATTCTCTCATAGTTCTAACACGTGTTCCCACCCAACTGAAATTGATGAAATCGATCTTACCACTTCCGATGCGTGTATACAGTGCTTCATGGTTGAAAAAGGAAGTCCATTAAAACAGAAAAAAAAAACCACTACCAACATGTGTGACATGTGCTTTATGGTGGAAAAAGAAAGTCCATTAAAACAGAAAACACCAAAATTACCACTACTAACACATGTTACACGTGCTTTAGCGTGGAAACAGAAAGTTCATTAAAACAGAATAAACCAACTTCACCACGATCAAACGTTCATGGTGGAAACAGAAAGTCTGTGGAACTAGGGGAAAAAAAAAACAAACAAACAAAAAAAAAACTTCAGCATGATCAACACGTTTAACACATGCTTCGCGGTAGAAACAGAAAGTCCATTGAAAACAGTAAAACAAAAAAACAAACAAACACAAAAAAAAAACTTCACCACGATTAACACTTTTAACACGCGCTTTACGGTGGAAACAGAAAGTCCATTAAGACAGGAGAGACCAATCTCACCACCCACCAACACATGTAACCCGTGCGTTATGGTGGAAACAGAAAGTCCATTAAACAGAAGAAACCAACTTTACCACTACCAACATGTCTAACCGTGCTTTATGGTGGAAACAGAAAGTCCATTTGAACAGAAGAAACCAACTTTACCGCCACCAACATGTTCAACACGTGCTTCATGGTGGAAACAGAAAGTCCATTAAAGCAGAAGAAAAACCAACTTTACCACTACCAACACGTGTAACGCGTGCTTCATGGTTGTAAAAAAAAACCCAGTCCAGTAAAACAGAAGTAACTGAATTCACACTACCAACCGTGTAACACATGTTTCATAGCTTTACACAGAACGTCCATTGAAACAGAAGAAAGTGAGTTCAACATCACAACACAACCAAAGCCATGCACGACAAACAACATATTTGGAAGGTGAAAATATATCCCAAGTAACTGCAACAACCCTCCTTTCCTCTGCAAACCTTATCTCCACTCTATGTTTCCACTAGCTGCTAAATCCACCCTTGAGGTAATCAAAGTAATGAATGGAACACACTCCATTCCACTCACAACCTCAAACTTTCTGGTACCATCCCTACCTTCTTCTCCCACCACACATCCTCCCCCCCCTACCCCCCGCCCCTTCCTCCCATCCTTCTCATTCTTTGCCCACGTGTAATCTGAATTATACAACTTTTTCGTTAATGGTGTATGGAGAATACAGCGCAGGGAGTTGGGGGGGGGGGGGGTCGTGTGAGGGGGGTCAAGATTTTTTTTTTTTCCGCTAGATTCTTGTAGTGATAATGACGACTCAATGAATAACATATTCATGGTGTTGTTAATGTGTGGTGTGTGTGAGTGATTCAGAAATGAGAGGGAAGATAACAGTCTCGTTCGTTGGCCGTTTTTAATGGTATTAGCATCTATATGACTGAAAGAGGGGTGTGTCTCTCGATTTTTTTTCTCCGCTAGATTCTTGTAGTCTGATAATGACGACTCAATCTCCTAACATCTGTCATGGTGATGCGAGAATGTTCAGTGGTGGTGTGTGTGAGTGATTCAGAAATGAGAGGGAAGATAAAGTCAGTCTCTGGGCCCGTTTTAATGGTAGAGCTCTATATACTGAAAGAGACTTCTCTCTCTCTCTCTCTCCTCCTCTCTCTCTCTCCTCTCTCGCGTCTCTCTCTCCTCTCTCTCTCGCTCTCCTCGCTCGCTCGCGTCCTCAACCCGCTAATATACGCTACCTTCCCGCCTCCCCGAGAGAGAGAGAGATAGAGAGAGAGAGAGAGAGAGAGAGAGAGAGAGAGAGAGAGAGAGAGAGAGAGAGAGAGAGAGAGAGCGTCTCTGGAGAGATTTCAATGCTGCTGATTTATACTGGGAACTGTATACCATTAGATCGTAGAAAAGATTTGATGAGTCTCTCTCTCTCTCTCTCTCTCTCTCTTTCTGTGTGTTTCTCTGTGTGTGTATACTGGAACTGTGTGTGTGTGTGTGTGTACTCTCTCGCGCTCAGCGTGTGTGTGTGTGTGTGTGTGTGTGTGTGTGTGTGTGTGTGTGTGTGTGTGTGTGTGTGTGTGTGTGTGCCAATCTGTGAGCGTGCATACGTCCGTCCGTGCGTACGGCGCGTTATTTCAATTTTCTTCTTCGTATTTCCCAGTCACTCTCACCAGATGGCCCAACACTATGAATGTTTTATTCACTGTGTCGTTAACGTCACCGCAAGGGTCTGGCGCACATACGTGCACGCACGCGCATACGGACAGACAGACAGACACAGATAGACACACACACACACACACACACACACACACACACACACACACACACACACACACACACACATTCACACATACACACGCATGCACGCAAGCACGCAGGAACGCACGCGTGCGTGCACACACACACACACACACACACACACACAACACGCGCGCGGGCGCGCGCGCAAACAAGTGGAGAGAGAGAGAGAGAGAGAGAGAGAGAGAGAGTGAGAGAGAGAGAGAGAGAGAGAGAGAGAGAGAGAATGGTTCGAGAATGTCTCTGAAAAGATTTCATTGGCAGTGATTTATACAAGGAAGTGTATTTCAGCACAATGTCTGCTCACTCTTCTCTCTGCGTCACTCTCTCTTTCTCTGTCTGTCTCTCTGTCTGTCTGTCTGTCTGTCTGTCTGTCTGTCTCTCTCTCTCTCTGAAACATTTTCTGTGTCTTCTTTGCCTCGGAGATTATGATGAATTTGGCCAGAAAATGGCTTTTTTTTTTTGTATTGTTGCCAAGGGACCGGCCTGTGTGGCATATTTTACAGTTACGTATTTCCACAAAGCAGCTATGTTGTGTGGGAATAATCTCTACTTACGTTGTGTTGTTTGCCGTTTTTTTTTTTTTTTTCTGTAGCTTCATCCCCGACCGTTCCTTCACAAAGTGTATAAGCTAATAATCTTTCAAATGTTCTTCAGAAATCTCTCTTTTGTCTTTCTCATTCCCGGGGTCACCTGGTCCAAATATCTGCAGCCCATGGTCCCCTATGCCATCCTTTTTTTTTGTATCATCACCAGCCCCCACCTTCACCTATCTTTGCCTGCCTGCCTATCCTTGCCTGCCTATCTTCCTGTGTGACTGTCTGTCTGTCTGTCTGTCTGCGGTCCGTCCGCCTGTCTGTCTGTCTGTCTGTCTGTCTGTCTGTCTGTCAGTCGGTCTGTCTATCTGGTCTGTCTTTCTGCGTTTGTATTTGTGTCTATGTCTGTTTCTGTCAGTCTGTTCTCTTGTGTTGGTGATCTTTTTTCTGTCTGTCTGCTTCTGTCTGTCTCTCTCTCTTTTTCTTCTGTCTTCTCTGTCTCTCTCTGTCTCTCTGTCTCTCTCTCTCTCTCTCTCTCTCTCTCTCTCTCTCTCTCTCCTCTCTCTCTCTCTCTCTCTCTCTCTCTCTGTTCTTTTATTGTCAAGGTCAGTTTATGGCATTTTAACCTAAAATCACACACATAGATTTCGTTATTCAGAACTTTCGAAACGTGACAGGTTATAGTAGCTGATCCCATTTCTTTTTTTATATAATGAGATCCCGCGTATGAGGTTTTTAACCTTCCACCTCTTCCAGATCGGGCACCTTGGCCGGATTTCCGCAGAGATTAGCCGTGGAAGAGGAGGAAGGGAACAGCAGGAAATCCACCGTTGCATAAGCAAAACGCGACAGGCATACAAATGAGGTTCTCTCCCTACGGGGGTGGGGGGGGGGGGGGGGGGGGGGGGGGTGGGGGGGGGGGGGGGTGGAACAGATCATCATTAAAGAATTGCGGACGCTTAATCACCTGCTACATCGAAAAAGCCTCCGTCGACGTGAGTAATATTAATGATGATGATGTGATTGTCGCCGTCCATCATGAACCAGAATAACTTTACTGTTCGTCTTGTTGTTTTTCCTGTGTGTCATTTTGCGTGATCACTTAATGGCTCCTCCCCCCCCCCCCCACCCCCCCACACCCCCGCCCTTGCCCTCCATCCTCTCAGGCTGTTCATTCCAGATCTCCTATAAGCAGCACGACACAGGTTCCCTCCATACACAGCGTCAGCAGTGACAGTCTGCAAACAGCAATCGCCGTCAATTCAATAAAAGGCCACTCATCAGAGGAGAGGCAGCACCGCGATCCAATCACCTTCATGCCGTGCTCCGGTGCCTACCCAACCTACACAGACAGCAATACTGCACGAGTTCTGTATACAGCAACGTCCGCTTTGTTTCCTTTTGAGGATAGTGCCACTACTATTCAAGAAAATAACATCTCCCCCCGAAATATCAGCTTAGAAGTTTGTGCCAAGTTTCCATTTATCCCGTTAAAAAAAAATTCGTCGTGCACAAGCGTTCAAAGGCACCCCCCCCAAAAGCCATTTGAACAATCTGTGTGTTTCGGCAGAACGGAGCGTAGTTTGTTTGTTTTTTGTTTTTTTTTCAATATTTTCCACTTGGTCTGAAGTGTTCGTCTGGGTGCTACCTTTTTTTTCAGATAAGATGGTACAAGAGCGTCTCCCAAAGCTATCCGCAGGCTCGAAATCCACATTTTCCTGCAGAAGTGTCAACACACACTTTTCCTGAAGCCATTTCGACTATTCTGGTCTTTCGACAGAATGGAGTGTAGTTTACATATTTGTTTGTTTGTTTTGACAATTTTTACTTGAGATGAAGCGTCAGTCTGCGTGCTAGCCTTTCAGATACGATGGTTCAAGAATCAGGTCGCCTGTATAGCGTGTGTGTTTAGCGTAGGTTAAAAAAACGAAACCACGTGGCAAAAAGGTTTTGCAAAGTACCATTTATGGGAAATTCTTGTTTGAGGGTATAAACAAGAACCCATGTAGGCAGAAATTAATGAAGAAGGGAAGAAGAAAAATGGGTGGTGATTCATGTTTGTGAAAGTGTTATGCCTGGAGAGGCGGATCGAGCTTGGTGTTGATTACGATGTGCACTATTGTGCAATGAAATGTGACAAAACGCAATGCAAATATCTAACAATAGCAACGTCATACCTTACAATGTAATGACATACAATAGATCAAGATGCAAATCATATTAATGCAATAAACTACATTACAATACAATGCAATGCAATTACTTCCAATTGGATGCAGCAGAATGTATAAATTATAATGCTACATAATGCGATGTAACGAAATGCACAAATGTACCGTGATACAGTATACCACGATCAAACGCAATTCATTACGATACATTTCTAGGAAACATGATACCACACTAACTGGACACACAGCTGCACGCTCGCACGCACGCATGCACGCACGCACGCATGCAAGCACGCGAACGCACGCACGCACGCACGCACGCACGCACGCAATACTACGGAATGCAATGGAATACAATATAAACACAGAACATAGGGCAACGTAATACATTACAATGCAATGCAAATAGGGCACAATACTCTGCATTCAATACAACGGAACACAACACATTCAACAGAATATGATACATAGTAATACAAGCAATGCGACATATAGAACAATACAACTCAATGCGTCACATGTACCACACAGTACAACACAACAACGCCACACAATATGATACAACGTGCACGGCTATGCACTGCAGTTTAACAATAAAATCGAACACAGCACGACACAAAACGACACCGTTTTCACTGAAGAGTTGAGTACAATCCCTACATGCTCTGGCTGTCCTCTGGTCGACACAATGACCGTGGGCAAACGCCGATTTGTTTCGTGGATCTCCGTCATGTATTGACATCGAAGCCGCAGTAAGCTTAGCCTCCGTTCGTTGGCTTTCCTCCTAAGTGAGGGTCTGGTTGGCCTGGGGGGATACAGCATGGCTGATTTAATGGATCCCTGGTTCAATCCTGGTGTGGCAAATGAAGCGAGGTTTTCTCTTCGAAGACTCTCTCTCTCTCTCTCTCTCTCTCTCTCTCTCTCTCTCTCTCTCTCTCTCACACACACACACACACACACACACACACACACACACACACACACCCTACGCGTGCGCGCACACACACACACACACACACACACACACACACACACACACACACACACACACACACACACACACACACGCACACGCACGCGCCCACACACGCGCGCGCACGTACGAATATAAGCGCGCGCGCGCTGACACACACACACACACACACACACACACACACACACACACACACACCACACACACACACACACACACACTACACACTCACACACACACACACACACACACGCGCGCGCGCGCGCGCGCGCGCACGCACGCGCACGCACACACACACACACACACACACACACACACACACACACACACACACACACACACACACTATTTCCTCAAACTCCTTTGGATGATAGTTTTAAATCCGAGCTCTCACGTGTCAATGTATGCATTGAATGCGTGCATGAAAACCCATTACACGCTTAGCAGAGGAGAGAACAATCGTACACTGAGTAGTAAGTTTGACAAACACATAAATAGCGACAATAACTATA
>JADBJO010003729.1:229077-231317 GCA_016801955.1 Conus betulinus
CACAATTATACATACTTTATAACACATTTATAAAGTTTCCATGGATACCATTTTTAAACAGGATAGGCCACAGCAAGGTTCTATTGACTGAATCAAAAGCCTTCTCGAAGTCAATAAATGCAACATAAATTTACGATTTAGGCAAAACTGTTTTTGTACAAATGCCATTAATGTGAACATGTGATCAACTGTAGAATAGTTTTTCTTGAACCCAGCTTGAAATTCCCCGGTATGTTATTTTCTTCCACCCACTCCTGTAATCTCCTGTTGATAATAGCACTGTACAGTTTACTGCCAACATTACACAATGAAAAGTCCTCTATAATTATTTGGATCGTTTGAATCACCTTTTTGTACAGCGGGATGACAATAGACTGCGGACCAACTTCTGGGATATACCCTTTGATCAAATAAGGAATTAAAGAATTTAACCAGAAAATCTAGAAATAAACTTGACGGGCACGCACTTTTTTTATCAGTTCACGATAATTCCATCTGGACCAGCAGCTTTGCAAGGTTTTACCTTTCTTAGCGCAACTATAACTACTTCCTTTGGAAATTGGACAGTTTAGATTGTCATCGTCATGAGCAGATTCATCAATGTCATTTTCATTTCCCAGATCATTATGAGACCCAGCGTTTCCTTCTAGCAGATCTCTGAAATGATGAGACCATGTTTCTAAACTTATATCATTTACGGGTTGTTTCCTTTTTCTGGAAATTTTGTGGACACAGTCCCAAAAAATCTTTCTGATTATTTACAGACGTAAGTAATTCTGTCAACAGAGTATCATTATATTGCTTTTCTTTTCTTTTTAAAAGATGTTTATACTCTCGCCTAGCTTTGCAGTAGGCTACACGAGACGGTATTGACAAAGAACGTCGATATATCATAATAAATTACGAATGTTTTCTTTTGTTAGCCAAACATTCCATATCATAGCAGTCGTCTTCCTTCTGACATTTTCCAATCCAAACCTGGTTTTTCTTCCTACATTCCCCAGCCTCTTTTTATACAAGAATTAACACACTTAACGCTTCTTGAGTGTTATTATCAACCAGACTTACTGCCCTCTTGCATGCGAACTTGCATTTCATCGGAAAGGATGACATTTTTAAAAACAAATCGGCATGAGCTTCGCTCCAGACCAATTTTTCAATAGTGCAGCGCCTGTTGTTTACCTGTACGGGCTCACAGTTATGATATGAGGAAGCAAATTTTCAGTTCTAAAGGCATGTGTCCGACTCTGTTCTTCGATACCGTATTTCGAAACCTGATTGTTTCTCCTCAGTGACCGCGGAAAGTGGTAATTTGACTCCTCTGCCTTTTCGGTTTTAAGAAGAATGCTATACCAGAAAAAGGCTGGTGTGCAATACCATAGTATGTTTGTTGTTGAGTTTTCAAAAAAAACTAACTAAAGGTGCCACCTAAGAAGCAAAAGAAAATCATGAAAGAGCAAAACAGCTACATTTTCTTGTGAAAAGTAGAAAATATAAAAGATAACCTCTTAAGACACAAGTGCTGAGGCCAGTTCTTGGAATGAATCCGCAAGGGACTAAATTACAATTATGAAGGCTTTCTACCCCTATTTCTATAATCTGAGACATAAGAGCAAACTTTGTTTTATACTTCAATATATATATATATATATATATATATATATTGAATTTAGACAAAGCTTGCTCTTATGTCTCGGATTGTGAAATAGGGGGGTGTAAGCCTTCATATCTGCAGTGGGTAGATGATTCTGCCTAACTGACAGTATGTGCTTGAGTGGGTGAATGGGGAAATAAATCATTCTTCGTAAATGAAACCTTCAGCAAGCTTATAGTCTCCAAAGAGGGAGACCATATAATATATATATATAATATAATATATATTATACGTGTGTGTGTGTGTGTGTGGTGGGTGTGTGTGTGTGTGTGTGGACCTTGAAAGTCGCCCTACACACTCCATTTAAAATACACAATTTCAAGGCAGGGCACATATTAATTAACAGCTTTCCATAATTATTCAGGACATCTGGATTTCGTACATGAGGTGGCCACTTTTATGTTGATCATTGTATGTAACCGCTTCTTTCTTCAAATTCACAGATGAGAAATTTGACCATTCTGCTATTCAAGTCACCGCACACTATCAACCTCCACATTCGTTTTTTAACAAAAAAGTAAACAATCACATAGAATTCTGCTAACTAGAACCCCATTTTCCTTGATCAAATAGGAATAGTAAGGGC
>JADBJO010003730.1:0-2500 GCA_016801955.1 Conus betulinus
TTGTAGGAGATTCTACAATAAGATATATAAATCCAATGGTTAAACCATTTAGAAAACTCAGTCACACGTTAAAAACATTGATTGTACATGTCGGAGTCAATGACTGTCCAGCAGGACCCATCACCTCCCAAACATGGAAAGACCTCATCACCATGTGTAAAAAAAGATTTCCCTCCGCTTACGTAGCTATAAGCTCCATTGTGCCGGCTTTTGGACGTCATCAGCTGAATAATTCAATAGCCCCTTCGAACCGAAACTTATACGACTGCTGCACCACCTTACAAGTGGACATGGTAGATAACTTTAATTCTTTCGTAACCCCAAAAGGGTTCCCACGTAAAGCACTATACAAAGATGCTATTCACCCTAGTGCAAGGGGAACTGCCTGTCTTGCAATGAAATTCAAAGAAGTGCTTCCTCAAACCCAACCACCAAGAAGAAACAACCATGCAGACCAAAACAATTCATTGCCTAAACTTAATCTATAATCACCAGAATGCAAAAAACTCAAGGAATACACAGAGTAATGTCAACTTTCTGGGTAGAACCTCCAGTATGCATAAGAATGGCCCTGAATCTATAGCCATTCCCCAGTTATTGTCCACAGCAGATTTTCCCCCATTATTTTCAGATGCCAGTCAGCCTGGACTGATCAGCATGGGTCACCATGAGGAGGGTGTCTCTGCTGTAAGGCAACCCTATGCGCTAAACGATACCAGTGGCGTTGTGCCACAGCCTCTTCAAAATGGTCAGCCACAGGCTGGTGATAATGCACGCCCTCCCTTTATCCCCAAAATATCCATTGTACCCATGTCCTTTCCCTTATCCAAGGTACACAGATCCTGAGTCCTATCCTAGAGGCCAAATCCCATGCACCTACCCCCCTCATGTGCCCCAGCAGAGTGGAGACACTGCTCAGAGAACAAGGACGATTTCCTCTTGGGTCTGGTCCCCCGGCTCTTAATCTCATGCCACAGGGCAAAAACCCAATTTCCCGTAGCTGGCCACAACCTGCCTCAGCGGGGGGAGTGTGCTCAGCAACTTGTGTCCCTGGCTGCACAGTTGATGTCACAGCAAGGGTGCCAGAGGCCTAATGGCAAACTGGTAATCTATGTAATCTGTGTGTCAATTTTGATTTTATTTTGTTCATGCTATTGTATATGTAATTCAATTATTTGAGAAAGGAAAGTTTTGTTCAGAGTATGCTTTCATCTTAGCATACCAAAAATATCTTCAATCTATACTCTATCCATTATTGCATGTGATTTATTATTGTCATTATTCGGTTATTCAGTGTGTGGGTGTGTGTAGTGTGTGTGTGTGTGTGTGTGTGTGTGTGTGTGTGTGTGTGTGTGTGTGTGTGTGTGTGTGTGTGTGTGTGTGTGTGTGTGTGTGTGTGTGTGTGTGTGTGTGTGTGTGTGTGTGAGTGCGCCATGTTTCCCATGACTTTACATGAAACTATTCTGTTCCCATAAGAATAAGTTTTTCATGTTCATTTCATTGGCCGTATTATGCTTGTACTTTGGACCTGGGATACCTGGAAATTTGCTATTGCTTTGGCTCACAACGATTTGCTTAAGCTTCAGACTTTCTCTCACGTTGTTTTTGTCGTGTATGTTAGCTTTTTATTTTGCGGGCTTACGTGCCTAGTACTTGACATTATTTTTTTTTTTTTTTTATTTTTTTTTTTAAAGACCTTTACTGATTTTGAATGACAAGCGTTTTTGGTATCATTTAAATCCTTGTTGTGTTGCTGTTGTCTTAAAATATAACTATACTTTTTTCGCTTCACTAGAAAATTTCTGTTACGTGTTATCTTCAATCATCATGTCGCAGAAGCCAGCAAATCTCAAGTGGTTAACAAAAAAAGGCTTTAAAGTAGGATATCTAAATGCTTGCCATCTTTTAAACAAGATATCAGATGTTCCTTCTATTTTGTCTAATTCAGACGATTGTTTTCATGTTTTTGGTTTTTCTGAAAACTAGGTTAAACTGATATTGTTTCCGACCATTTAGTTACTATTCCAGGCTATAATCTTATACGTAAAGATGCATCACGTTCAAATAAACTAGAAACAGGATTAGTGGCATATATCCATCAATCTGTGAAGTATAAGCAACTTAATGTGTTTGATAGACACTCTGTGGAATGTATATGGATTGAAGTGTGTCTAAAGGGAAATAGACCAATGTTAATAGGTATATTGTATAGAAACCCTGATGAACGTGTTGATTGGTTCGACCGTTTTGAGTTAATGATAGAAGAAGTATTAGACTATTCCAGTGAAATAATACTACTCGGTGATTTCAACATCGACTTATTAAAACCATACAACACATGGAAAAAGATCATTGATACATACAACTTAACCAACTAATAAATTCCCCTACGCGCAAAACATTGAAAACAGAAACATTGATTGACCATATCTATGTTACAAATTCTTCTAATATTGTAGAAACATCTGTACCTATTTTTGGATTAAGTGATCACTTTCCA
>JADBJO010003730.1:7500-22500 GCA_016801955.1 Conus betulinus
ATGAAAGAAAACTGTTAAGACACACGTCTCTAGCATCATGGATGCCATGTCACACAGAATGTTCCTGATACTGACCCCCCCTCCACACACCCCCTCCCCCCACCACAACACAGAGGGGGAAGCTTTGGGTTAAGAGGGGTAGTGGGCATTGGGGGGGGGGGGGGGGGGTAAGAGAGGAAAGGATGGTGGGATAAAAAGACACAGGTGGATAGTGAGGGCTGGAAATTGAAATTATTTCCTAGTAATGGGATGATAGTATAGTACAAAAGGAAATAAAAAATAATTCATAAAAAACTCAGATGGCCAGAGACTTATCAACCACACTTTGGTGACAATGAAGCAGCCACCTCACTGTAGCAATATCACATCCACAATACCACATCCTGGAGAGATGAACACACATTCATGCACACACACACACACACACACACACACACACACACACACACACACACAGAGAGCTCCAATAGTATCACCTGGTCCTGTTAAAATTCAACCACTAATTAGCACTGACAGCTTGATTTCCTTTGGGATTTTTAAACAGTATTTACCCTACAATCTGGTGTGTGTGTGTGTGTGTGTGTGTGTTGTGTGTGTTTGAGTGTGTGTGTATGTGTGTGTGTTTGAGTGTGTTTTTATGTGTGTGTGTGTGTGTGTGTGTGTGTGTAGGAGATAAGATAAGATAATGTTGCTTATAGCCCAGCCGACCGCAAAGGGCCATATCAGGGCTGTCACCACGTTAAAATCAACTCACAGGTCATTCATCCACACAATTCTTTAAAAGACATCGTCTAAAATCTCATCCAAAACTTTGTTAAAAAACTTTCCACTGTAAAATCTCAGATCCGATGAAAATTGTTGACCTCTTTCAAGAACTCAAAGATCGCGTCAGGCGGAACATCTCTGAACAAGGTTATCATGGAATCTGCTGTAAAATGTTTGTGTCTCACATCGTGCAAATCCCAACACTCTAAAAGAATATGTTTCATTGTGAGTGGCACATGACACGGAATGCACCAAGGAGCTTCTTCACTCTCTTTAAAAGGTTGGAATGGGTAAAATACGAATGGCCGGTGTGCAGCCGGCACAGAACTGTTTCTTCTTCTTTACGACCACCAGACGAAGATGGGAGGAACTCCTTTAGAATTGGACGGATCTGAAAGAGTTTGTTATCCGTCTGTGTATTCCAATCCTCCTGCCAGAGGTCTTTTACATAATCATTAATTTTGGGTTTCAAATCTGAGCAGGGGATAGGTGTGTATGACAGTTTCTCTCGTACGGCATTCTTGGCCAAACGATCCACCATTTCGTTCCCTCCGATGCCGACATGACCAGGAACCCAAGCCAAAAGAATGTTGTAACCATCCGCTATCAACTCTGTGTGTGTGTGTGTGTGTGTGTGTGCGTATGAGTGTATAAGTGAGTGAGTGAGTGAGTGAGTGAGTGTGTGTGTGTGTGTGTTTTTGGGGGGGGGGGGGGGGGGGGGGGGGGGGGGGTGCGTGCGTGTGCGTGCGTGCATGTATCTGTTGGTATGTGTGCATAGACAAGAGTCCAGATGCATACAACATGCATGTTTTACACATGCGCATGTGCCCAGGCGTGTGTAAATGGCTGCTTGCGTCTGTCACCCTGTGCATACACATACATCTTTTCACATGCACGTGACTGTAAATGGCAAAGATCGCCTGATGTCCAGGTCACTATGACCAGCTCTCAGAGCACTTGAACTCTTACACTGAGCGGTTTCTTCATGAAATTACTCTAGTTGTGGCTTTACGCTAGCCAAAAAGAAGAAGAAAAAAATCAAAGATGCAGACAACTTTAAACAGGCACTTGCGTCAATACACACACACGTAAACTTAGACATTTGACATTATGAGCCTTCCTTTCTTCTGCTGAGTTCTCAGAGACAATCGTTAAATCTGCAGCATTTATACACACCACCACGTGACATGGCCTGTTTGAAAAAAAAAAAGGGGGAGTTTAAGGTCTGCACAAATGTTGTTCTTGTCATTCATACACACACGCGCATGGGTGCGCACACACGCGCGCGTGCACACACACACACACACACACACACACACACACACACATACACACACTAGGTATGAACACATACACACATATATACACAACCTTTTATATGCATATATAAAAACACACTTTGACATACACTGGAATTCATACTGTGTAAAAAATACTAACTTCAAGTTGAGTGCAATAAGAAACATTTAACTTTATTTTGTTAAAATAAAACACAAATTCAAAACTGGCATTATCTTTCTTTTGCATACAGATCGAAAACAGATGCAGGCCTTCAAAAACAAGTAAAAGAACTAAAAAAAAACAATGAAAACATGACAGAGATATCATAAAGAACTGAGGGTGTACACGGATGTGTGGGATAAGGAAGCCACACCTTTACAGGGGAAGGAAGGTTGGGAGGGGGAGAGAGGAAAACGAGATTTCATCACCAGATGGAGCACAACACAGGAAACACCAATGTTTTACAGAGGACATTCACAGGACAAATCAATTTGCACTTAAATCAGACAGTGCCACAGGCATAGATCTCGTTAGATCAGCTGCTGAACTGATACAGAAACAGAGAACCATTTCCATAACTTGTATGGAACAGCCCATTGAAGGCGCTAACTAATACCTTATTACTTCAGGAACACCTGTTGTTATTTTCAGACAAAAGATTGGGAACTAAAGGAAGTACAGTGTTTTATTTACCAGCTTTACTGAATCAAAAAAACATGCGAATGCATGCAAAAGATAAACTTTCTTCATGTTTGTGATCCTGTGCTTTCAATGTCTTGACAGCAGTGTCTGGACAGGCACACAGCTGAACTCACTGACTTCAGTGTCCCAAAGCTCGACAAACTACATATCATCCTACTGACACCACTCGCAGCTTCTTCCCTTTGAACACTACTGCTGATTGGGGGACTAAGAAAATAAAAGCTCACGTTGATCGGCACCTAAGGGGTGGCAGAAACAAGGATGATTGGGCAGGTGGGGGGGAGGTGAAGAGGGTGGGGAGAGACCATGAGATGGGAATAAACCTGGGGAAGGTGTTGGAATGGGAAAGAATGGCAGGAGGGAAGGGGAGGTGGATGGGATGAGGGGTGAGCAAAGCCCACACACACACAAAAATATATATATATACATTGTGTGTCTCCCTGATGAGGCCGATCCAGCCGACGAAAGGCCTAAGAGCAGGCAGTACAAATAGATCTGCCTTCGAAGGGGAGTACGATGGTTCCCTCAGGCAGCCAGTGAAGGGTTTCTCATATTTATCTTTTTTTTTTTAATTCAAATCTTTGCCAGGTCATTACTATAATGACTGAAGAAATGTTAGCTTGCACTTGTTTTCTCTCACTACTTAATTGTTCAGCATTATAATGTTTGGCCAATCAGTGGGAGATTGCATCTCTCAGGAGATCCAAGTAAAGGTTGTTCTGTACAATTCTTGGCCACTCACAATGCTTGGGTTATTGAACAGCAGAGCTGACCACTCAGACTGTTCCATATCTTTTGATCTCCCTTGCATCCTTGAATGGATCCTCAAACATAGGCTCAAAGACTGTCCCCTACATTTTATACTGTTTGCATAATGCTTTTAGTTTTTCAGCAACTTTTTTCCTCTCCACACTTTCGTTTTGTTCCATTTACTACCCTTTGCTGGCTGCTTTCAGGGTGCTGTTGGATTCTTTTTTGAACCCTTTTGCAGTAATAACACCACAGAATTATGGACTGTGGTGTTTCTCTATTCGACACCAAGGGCACAAACACAAGCAACCATGTCTCCCTGATGAGTCCAATCCAGTGGACAAAAGGCCTAGGAGCATCTAGGAGCAGACAATACAAAAGGCCTAGGAGCATCTAGGAGCAGGCAATACAATAGATCTGCCTTCGAAGGGAAGAAGCATCTAGGAGCAGGCAATACAATAGATCTGCCTTCGAAGGGAAGTTTGATGGTTCCCTCAGACAGCTAGCGAAGAGTTTCTCATATTAATATATTCTCCCATTTTTTCTTCAACTTCATTTTTTTTTTAATTCAAATCTTTGCCAAGTCATTACTATAATGACTGGAGAATTGGTAGCCTGCACTTGTTTTTCTCCCACTACTTAATTGTTCAGCATTATATGTATATATATGTGCAGTCTGGGGTGAATATATATGTATATATATGTGCAGTCTGGGGTGAATATATATGTATATATCATTATATGCAGTCTGGGGTGAATAATTATGTGGCTTCACATCACACGATGCTAATGAGAAAACAAACGATTCTACAAATGATGGCAGATCAACTGTTCATGGAAGCCTGGGATGAATGCAAGCATATTGAGATCTCAGGACAAACACAACATGCTCAGCAAAACGAACCATTATAACAATAACAAAATTCATCAGACAACAACAAAATGAGGGATGAATACACAGCTCTGCTTAAAAATGTAAGAAAATGAGTAAAATCCTTCCAAAGTCCCACAAGCTGATTACATGTCTACAATTTGCTAAATACATGTCACAGCATCCTTTATTCTTTACAAATGTTGTGGTAGTTATCAAAACACATTACACACAGAATAATAAATGAATAAATGACACACAAAAAAGCTGTAAGCAATTTAACCCCTTCCTTTCGTTTAGTTTCTCCATTTCAATGGCTTTCAAAAGAGTAGCCCAGTGCTCCAGTGTGTGCACAGACCGTAACTCTCCATCTCAACAGACCAGATGTTTGTTTCTAGCGTCACCTTCCCCCTTACCTCCCTTGATCAGGAAATCTTAACTATTTTGTTTAAAACATTTGAAAGTAAATGCCTCAGCACCTTAAAACTAGTAATCCATACATCACTGAAATCACATAAATTGATATGCTTTATTCATTACATTAAATTAGTCGGAATGCCCATGCCTGCTGTAAATCAATATTTGCATGATTCAATCTACGCCGTTTTGAAATCCCCTTTGCCTAAACCTTTGGCATTACTAAATTTTGTACAAATTGAAACAAACACTATAAACAAACAAACAAACAACCCCCCAACATATTTACAGTAAAAAATGTGTTAGTTTTTACTGTGTATCAATGCTTTGGATTTTTTTTTTGTACAAGTTTGCAACCATGCAAAGAGGCAATGACGCCTGCCCCATCTAAATAGTTCCTTTCTTTGATATCAATCTTAATCTCTGTTGATTTTGGATGAATTACCATTCAACTGTATTCAGACTTGTTTATACATAAATCTTGCTCTTTTTACTTGTTTCATTCTCTGTGATGAATGCCATTAACACTATAGACAACTGCTGCATATTTTCTGTGATCACAATACTTTTATGATTGAAAATTCATCAATCCTTCATGTCGGCCGCTGCCCAGACACGAAAAAAAACGCTAGTTGTGTTTTGTCCAAATTTTGAAAGACAAGTTTTCCACACAGCAAAAGTTTTGGATACTCAAATTACATGTACAAAAAATGTACAATGCCTCCTGTTCATTTCTTATTTTACGCTACTTGTTTTTTTAATGCTGCAATAAGGAAAAATATGGAGAAAAACTTGTTACAAGAGTTCACTCTGTGGCATTCATTGCCAAGGAAAATTACAGGCAAGAAAATGATCAAACATGATATACTTCATTTCATTCCCTAGGTTCTGAGGTTTTCATTGCTCAAAACTGACCTACTTCATTTCGTTCCTTATGTTCTGAGGTTTTCATTGCTCAAAACTGACCTACTTCATTCTGTTCCTTATGTTCTCAGGTTTTCACTGACAGTCGACAAGTTTGAGTGCTGTTTGAATGGACAACCACTCAGCCGACACTGAAGTTGCAAAAGAAAGTAAAAATTTCAGCAGTTTTGGCTTTGCTTTTCACCTGTACATATATAAGTGCTCAAAGAGATTGTACAAGTAGTCTGGGCTAGTACAAACACCACAAAAGGGAAAATCAGGACTCCAAAAGCACCTGCAACATTCTTCACGGCAGGAGGCAGCGAATCATGGCCAAGAACAACAGTGCCACTCGGAACATGCAGGCAGAGTCTGCTGGACGGGGCAGATGACTGGGAGTGCACAGCAGACCTCCCAGAATGGAATAGTCACCCAGAGATTATCAGCAAGAGTGGCATGAGACCAGACATAGTAGTACACTCTCAGTCAACCAAGCAGCAGCTGATCATGATCGAGCTCACGGTGCCATATGAGAACAGAATGGAGGCAGCTCAAATCTACAAGACTGAAAAGTATGCTGATCTGGCAAACAGCCTGAGGAGAGAAGGCTTTCAGGTCAAAGTCCTCACTGCAGAAATTGGAGCTAGGGGTTTGTGGGAACGTCTGCATACAGCCTCATAAAACAGCTCTCAGTTTGCAGGGAGGAAAAAAAATCAGAGCCCTGAAAGCAATGGCAGAAGCGGCAGAGAGGTGTTCAAGTTGGATCTGGTCAAGGAGGAACAAAAGTGACTTTCATAAGGTTTAACTTTCCTACAAATATCAGGTGTCCCTGTGGCTCAGTGGTTAGTGCGCGAGTCATTAAGTGGAAATGAGCATGTCCAGAAGGGCATGGGTTCGAATCCCAGCCATGGCTCATCCCAAGATGGGAAAAAAAAAAGGGGCAGCAGAGGGACATCTGGAGTCATGAACCGGGTGTGGCCCAACCCCCCTAGAGTGTCAGGAGATAAGGGCCGAAACACTCGCTTGAAGGGGGCTTCTCTTCTGAGGACTCTCTCTGCTGCCACGCGCTCTCCACGAGTTTTCTTTCTACTATATATATATATATATATGTGTGTGTGTGTGTGTGTGTGTGTTATGAGTGTTTTCTGGAATGAGCGCGTACATTTCTGTCTGAAAGCCGATTAAGGGAAGAAAGTCCATTCCACCTCATTCCATGTGCATCTGTTTTTGCCTCCGTCTATCTTCCTCTGCACATCCTCTCCACCCTACCCCACCAGTGCCAACGCCTCTCCACCTCTACCCCATCACAATGCAAACACCTCTCCACCTCTACCCCATCACAGTGCAAACACCTCTCCACCTCTACCCCATCACAGTGCAAACATTTTTTTCACAAAAATTGAGGTAAAACACATTTTCTTGCTTTCTGTACCTTTATCCTGATTTAGTACTCTGTGAACAGTAAACTTTTGACAGTTTTCAAATATTTTATTTTCATGCTCAATTCATCACATGTGCTTAATGAATTAATACCACACCCTTCTTTAACTTCAAGAAAATCGAAATTCACAGAGCAAATAATCTTGGATGATGGTGCAACTTTCACATGTGAATGCATCATACACGTATAAATCTCTAGATTCTGTATACATGTGCAACATGTGGGCACACAATATCACAGGATCACACAAATATGCACACTGGAACAAACAAGTAGTCAAACTGACAATATTTACATGCAAAATACCTCATTCCATTATCTCATGCCAAACAACATAACATTCTTAAAAGATTACATTCACTGACCTAATAGGGAATACTACCAAATCTTAAAATCACTTCTTTCAAACAAGTTCTTCAATTTAATGATTTTCTGTCCATTCCAGCAAAAAGTCTGCCTTCAATTCTGGTAGAAAATCTACCAAGGCACATGAAAATGCTCAGAAACAGGTTTGTGAGACTTCAAAATTTGTTTTAGATTTACAATGACACTTCAAAAAAAAAGAAAAAGACAAACAGTAAAAATTTTTACATTCCAGCTATGTTATACTTAATTACCTGAAGGTGAACCCCTTTCAATGTCTATGGGATCCCCAAAAGGATGATCTGAAAAAAAAAAAACAGATGATACACTCAATATCTGTTATCCTATCCATCACCAGAACTGTGCATGCCTTCGCCCATCAAATGACTTGACTGAGAGGTGAGAGAGTTAGGCCACAGACTACATGTTCTTCTTGAACATTAGTGGTTTCTTTCTTTCTGGCGTAAGTTAACCCAGCTCTCCGAGTTTCCATCAATCTACTTTCAATACTTCAGCTAACTGGGCAATAATATGGATTTTTGTATGGTCTCAAAAGACAACAGTTTTTCCATGTCACATAAACCATTCATAAACCAGCCGCCATGGCGAAAGTGGTTAGCGTCGCGGACTCCCGGCTGGGAGGTCGTGGGGTTCGAATCCCATCAGATGTCATGTGGGTTTTTTTCTGCCCCGACCGGCTCCTACCCAGAGCTGAGTTTGTTGCAGGCTCAGTTGGAAAGACTGGGACTACACAGTCGAGTTTCATCCACTTAATGCATGCGTTTCTGAGAGTGTTGCTCAAATTTCCTGACCAACACTGCAGGTGCCTGTATCTCTTGGGCCTGGTTGATGCCGGGATATATTATGAAAGAAAGCGTAGAGTACAGCCCTGTCATGTAGCCTCAGACTGAAATGGAAATCCCGTAGCATCATCATAATCATCCTCCTCATTTCTCATCGATCAGCATAGAAAAAAAGTCTCAAATTCTGTGGCCCTTCATGCCCTGCTCTCATGGTGACCTCAATTTCGATGTCCTCTCCATGTCTGTGGCCTTGGTTTGGTTCCGTCGGGGTCACCGGTATCGGTGAGTCCATGGGGGCTGTCGTTGGATGGACGTGGTGGTGCCCTCAGGAGGGAGGCTCACTCACGCCGGCTCCGCGACTAAGCAATTATTGTCGTCAGTAGGGGGGGCTTAGTAGGTGGTGTCCTGCGTATGTTAGATCAGAACAGGCGCCACTGAACACCACTGAAGTGACTCGGCAGCAGTGCAGTGTCTCCTCCGGTAGGTTACCTCTTGACGACTTGACATTGACTGCTCCTTGTGGATTACTGGTGCTGGGGCTGCGGCGGCGGGGCCGACCAGGCTGTGGCTGTGGATGGGGTGTGTCGGAATGAGTGGCGTGGGTGCACTGCCTCTGAGGTGGCGCAGAGGTTGGGACAGCAAAAAAAAAAATAATAATAAAAATAAATAAATAAATAAACCATTCACTTTTATGCGCCTTTGGGGAGGGGAGGAGAGGGGCATGGTGGAGGTGACAGTCCCTGAGAGAAATTGCTAACGGGGAACTCGGGAGTTGGGTAAATGAAACACATACTGGTCTGCTTGAATCTTAAGAATAGACTTTATGAAGGCAACTCAAGTAAGGCAGTCAATATCTTGTCTGACAATCAGTTGTATGCAAGATTTCACCTGATCTTTTTTTTTAAAATTTATTTAGCCAATCAAAAAAAAAAAAAAAAAAAAAAAAAAAAAAAAAAAAAAAAAAAAAAAAAAGGAAAGAAAGAAAACAAAAAGAAAAAAAAAAAAAAAAAAAAAAAAAATGTAAAAAAGAAAGAACGGAAAAAAAAACAAGGAGAAAAACAGTGTTTATGAGATCCATTCATACTGTCATCATTTAAGAAGGCAGTGCAAATACTGAGAAATTAAAATTTAAGAATCGAAGTGCAAATATGGCTTCAACTTTAGTTAAGTCATGTCCATTTATCAGTGACCTCCAAAACTAGTTGACAAAGTGACCTATAGATTTGTACGTTACGATCAGAGACCCTCAGTTTTAGGAGTGATCAGGTGCAAAAGGCCAGCTTATTGAACATGGCAAAATGAAACACTTTTCTCACATTTCAAATCCGGAGTTCAAAAACTTCAATTACTCCATATCATCTGACGAACTTAAAACATGCTGCAGGAGCTGAAAAAAAAAAATTATCAATTAAGGGCTTCGAGGAAGACTAAAGATGATTTATACATCCAACATTATCACTTCAACTGTCAGTATCTTTTTTTTTTCAGACCTACATTTTCTGTTTAAATTAAACTGTAGCATCATGAAAGGCTAAATGAATGATAACAGACAAAAACAATAGAAATGCATACAATATAGTGTATATCTCTATTCTAGGTAAATCAAATTATTCACTCATAGTATTAAATTATCAAGTTTCATTACACTTTAACATTTTACCACAGCAGTTAGTTTGAATGATTTCATCATTCCCCTTCCACCACATTCAAGTTTTTTTTATCACAGCCCCACTGACCACATACAGTGAAAACACTCACACACACACACACACACACACACACACACACAACACACACAGCCTTGAAGTCTTCATTTTTTTTGTTAGGTTCTCTTTTCGTAAAATCACTCTGACAGTACCAGCTTTTCGTTTCATAGCATCACTGCCTCTGATTGTGAACAATCTGAATTCACATTCATCTGCTTTTTAAAATCAAAGGAAATGCAAAATAATGTCGCAAGAACCCTGAAAACAATATCATTGCAGTTGTTGAGGTATGTACATCCACTACATAACCACACTGTGCGTACACCCACTACATAGCCGCACTTCATAGTCAGCAGGCTTTTTAAATAATAAAATACCCTTCAAAATTCAGATGTTACAGCTTCCAACCAAACTTTCAGTAAACTCTCAGGTGTGAATGCAACTTTGCATTTTTTTCTAGCACACAATCATGCGCACACATGCCCGCACACATGCGCACTCTCAGACAGAGGCACACACACACATGCACACACACACACTTGCAAACGTACAGGTATAGATGTGTACACACACACACACACACACACACACACACACACACACACACACACACACACACACATGCGCATACACATGCGCGTGCACACACACAGACACAAAACCCTGACAACCCTATTCTATCCCTAACATCATCCTTTAGCCTTTGGCATGAAACACTGTCCCCTTCCCACCTTTCCTCTCCTGCTTGTTGAAGTAACCACTGACAATAGTGTCACACCCTGTTCTAGGTTTTTTTTTTTTTTTTTTCTCTTTGTGCGTGTGTGTGTGTGTGTGTGTACGTGTGTGTGTGTGTGTGTGTGTGTGTGTGTGTGTGTGTGAGTGAGTGCATTCCCCAAGTACAATGAATTCTTCACGGGGCAACAGTTTTTTACACTTACTGAGACTGCCCTCAGTTAGCAGCCTAGTCTGATGCATTCACACACATGGCACACCACAACTACGCTTCACCACATCCCAAAGCCACCACACTTCACCTGTGTAGAGGATAAAATGAAATCAAATGACAAACACTTCAGGGGAAAGCCACAGCTCCTGCATGACACTACCAGATGCCTGACCTTCATCCAGTGCATTTCACCCAACACACTTGACTATGCCTCATGAGTGCGTGCGCGCACACACACACACACACACACACACACACACACATGCATACACACACACGATCATACACACACACACACATGCACCCATGCGTGTGCGCGCGCGCGCACACACACACACACACACAAACACACACACACACAAACACAAACAAACAAACACACACACACACTGAAGGATGCATGATTAACAACAAAATACAGCGACTGAAAATGTAAATCATATGCCACACTTAATAATTAATCGAATTCTATACCACTGAATTACTGTATGGAAAGACTTAGTGGAAACCCAGACTGCAACCCACAAAAATCATGTACAATCTGTTCAGCAGGATTCACTTCCCTTTAAAAGAGGTCATTTTCATCTAATTTCAAACGACCATAGATCTACTTTGATCTAGACACCCTGACCCACCTGCTCACCCATTCAGAGGCCATGTAATGCCCATCCATGGCTTTGTTGCTTCCTTCTTCTGACTATGTAAAAGTGGTGTCAAATTTTTTTGAAACTGAGCTCCTAAGAACTACTGTACAACAAGGAAAAAAAAAAATCTACCACCACCACCACTAAATCCACTACCACCACCATCACCAAAAAACCCAACAACAACCACCACCACCTCCAGTGCTGCACTTTGACCCCCTGCACAAAGACCTTTGATTCTAATCTGAAGTCTGTCCTTAAATTATCCTCAGTCTTGTATGTCCTTAAATTATCCTCAGTCTTGTCTGTCCTTAAATTATCCTCAGTCTTGCTTCAAAAGGAAGCCCGTTTACTTCTGATCTTTTAATTTCACAGAGTTTCAGAATACCGTTTACAGCATTCATTTTTATCACAAAACACATGGAATAACAAGTCCGAGCTACAACTTTCTGTGACAGAGTACAGATGCTAAGGGTTATTATCAAATTACTGTCTTGAAAACTAAGTAGCTAAGTTTTTAACTTATGCCAATATAGTCATCCTTGTAAAGCACAGCAATTATGCTTATTTACATCATAATGATAAGGTACACTGTACAATGATGACATATATATATATATATATATATATATATATATATCTCAGAGTGGATTGTGATAACTTCATCCACAGACTGACTAAATGATCAGTAAATGAGACTGACTCACTAACAAACCCAGTGAACACGACTCTTAGCTGCTCAACACATGACTACACTTAGAGTTAGACTGCTTAAGTGGTCCTGAAGGTCTAGGACAGCCTGGTGTCAGCTAGGCCATAATTAATAAACAACATGAATGGAACTGAAGTACTATAAAGTATCCATCATGAGTTTGAGAGAGACAGACAGAAAGAGCAACAAGAAACAAGAGACAGAGAGAGAGAGAGAGAGAGACAGACAGAGAGAGAGAGAGAGAGAGAGAGGAGATACAGGAGGTTGGGGAAGAAGAGGGACAAACACAGACACAGCAGACAGAGTGAGCAAGAGCATAAGACGGAGCAAGAGCAAGAGACAGAGACAGACAGACACACAGAGACAGCGAGACGGAGAGAGAGAGATTTTTGACAGATGTTGAGGGAGAGAAAGGGGGAGACCGAGACCGAGACCGAGACAGAGAGACAGACACTCAAAGTTCGATGCGGTCAAGATCAGCTGAGTCAAGCAATGTCAACTGGACTGTTCAGAATATGTTCAAGGGAACCAAAAATTATTATTGTTTAATGACTAAACTAATACTTTGCATTATTTTTTTTTCTTACATAAACCAAAAAAATGCTCAAACTTATCTGAAAGCAAAGTGTTTTCAGCCTACATTATGTACATGATCATACACTTGGAAAGAAAGTACATAAATCACCCTCACGGGCAGTCTCATGAAGATTATGAATAATTCTTCATATACTGTGTGTGGCTAAAAAGTTAAGAATCATTACACTTAGCACTCAAGATATGATTTGACTTGGCTTGTAATTCTTAATCTCTCTGTCCATCACAATACATGCTCAGCTTTGACCCTAGCCTTCTGTAACCTACAGAACTAAACACCCCTCAAAAACAACACACATGGCCAATGTACATGTCAAATAAACTGTAATCAGTCACCTTGTATTATGCACAATAAGCACCAACTCGAAGTGGTACAAAACATGACATCGTGACAGCAGTAGCCCAGCCAGGAAATCATTTTTAATTTGAGAAGTGGTCCTGGCAGGAGCACTGCTAAAGGAATAAAGATGCAAAGATGAGAGGTGATGAGATAATTTCATTCTATTGTATTTTATAATTTCATGTTGCAATGTGTCACCACCAAATGATTTTCCTTCAAGGACAAAATAAACAACTTGTGAACTTGTGCATTCTTCTTCCTTGTACCCCCGACCAGGGCTCCTAGGCCCAATACTGGCCAGATTTTTTTCCTCGTGTGATCATTTTTAATCCAACCTGTAAGGCAACAAATTCCATCTTACAAAGCGGATGAGGTTAGAGCAGCACCACACAGTATATCTACATTTTATCAGTGCATGGACAGTGGAACTGATCTTATCGGCAGTCAGTCCACGACGTCCTGACACAGGCATGCATTCTGCAGCAATGCTGCGCAGGTCCATGGTGAATCAGCCTCATCTCACAGCCTCCATTCCAGGGTTAACCCCTTCCAGCAGCTGACAGGTTGGTTATTGATTGAATGATTAGCTGCAGGCCAAGGGAACAGTGTGGCGTAACTGCAGCAGGGGGCCAGAGGGAAAAGGGCAGGGAGCCAAAAGGAATGGTGGTGACAGGGCCAGGGGCAGGTGAGTAATTCTATCCCCCAGTACTGCCACACCACCAACAATGGCCTCTTCTGTCTCCTTTCCCTGCCTCAGTGCCTGCCTGCCTGCTCTAAAATGCCCTCCTTTTTTCTCTTTTCTTTTTTTTTTACCCTTTTCTCGTCATCCCTCCCCACCTTCCTCTCAACCCCATCACTCCCTCCATCCCTCTCTGTTTCCCCTGTTCCTGTCAGTGAATGCTTTCTTTGCTTTCCCTAAAAAAAAAAAAAAATCATTATAATTAGTAATGGTAGGTATTTATAAGCATTACCATCAAGTAACATTCATTTAATTTGCTGCCTCTAGTTCAGAAATCAACTGCAGGAATTACCAACACGTCTGTCAAAGGGGAAAAAACATCACTTTGATTTTAGTCTGGATAAAACATAAAATTTTTCAAAAAGTTCAAAAATTTTTAAGTTTAAATTTGTGCTCTGAGGCAGTTTCCTGGTCACTACAACCAAACCTCATGGAAACTAACGTATGGAGTGAGGGTATGGTAAATTAACAGTCCTTCAAATGGCGGTGACACTCTCCAGCTTTAGCAACCAACCTGAACCTGTTGTTGACAATCTCCACTTATTACTGGGGATGTAAAAAGAAAAAGAAAAAAGAAAAGAAAGAAAGAAAGAAAAAGGGGGAAAAAATCACACCTGACAGACCAAAAGATCACAAAATGTCCTTGTTGCAATGATTAAAAAAAAAAAAAAAGAAAAACAAGTCTACTACTGGGTCCTAATACCATTTATAACTAATGTTCAACTTCAAGATGTCCTCCAGGATTAGGTGGACCTCTAAATAAGTAAATTATGACCAAAAATTTCATAATGAGAGAGAGAGAGAGAGAGAGAGAGAGAGAGAGAGAGAGAGAGAGAGAGAGACGGACAGACAGACAGACAGACAGACAAGGAGAGGAGAGAGAGAAAAAGTGAAAGAGAGACAGACAGACAGACAGAGGGTGAGAGGGGAGAGAGAGTGAGGGAGGGACTTGGGTAACAGAATTTTCAAAACTTTGAAACGGGTAAAAATTTCTGTAATTCTTGAAAGTTACATCTTTCACAT